>NBIL01117581.1:11118-24885 GCA_002752925.1 Viola pubescens var. scabriuscula | reverse complement strand
GAAAAAGAAAAAGAAAAAGAAAAAACTACTTTTATTCTTGCAATATCCTATCCTATTATATTTTTATTATAGACTAATATGATTCTCCCGTACTGTTCCTGTTTGATTATTTACTTGTTTAATCTCTTATTTATTTATTTCTTGATAAATTGTTTAATCTTACCACTATATAGAGTGTTTGATCCAAAAATAATGAGTCCAACGTTGCGGAAAAATCAATTTTCTTGTTCCCTTTTCTTGTATCTTATACACTACCATGAAATAGAAAGTGATCGAAAAGGCGAATTTGTTGAGTGGGAATTAGAATTTGGAGTTTAGCTTGGCTTGTTTGTGCACAGAAAGAAAGGAGGATACCTTTGTCCTGCGCGTGCAAAACCGATAGAGAAAGGTTATCTCGCAGAATACACCACCTCCACCACCACCTTCGTCCAAGTGCTTCTGTGGATGGCTACCACATAACGACCCGACCGCCTTTTGCGGTCTAGTATTCCAAGAATTGATTGGTGCAAGAACTGATTAGTGCTAGTAATTTAACACTGGTAATTTTTGATTAAGAAATCATTAATTTAAATTCTTGTGTATGTATTAATTACCTGTTCGCTTGTTGCGAACTGAACATAATTCACTGCTAGTTATAAACTAGAAGATTGGTATAAATATTATAGGGAGGAGATTAAAATACTCCACTCCACAACCATCTTTACGTAAGTAGAGTTACCATGATAAAAACATCCATGGTTTCTCTTTTCAATTCTATACACACCACACACACACACACGCATTAACCTTAAAATCAATTGCTTCTAACACAAATTAATTAGTAATCTCGTTGGTCAACAGTGCTCCAAGTCATTATTCAGAATTGGACTAGGAATGCCTCCATTCAAGCAAGAAACCAGAGGAACAGTCATGCTTTCCAATTCTCCATACGCATTCCAGCAAAATGGGTCCTGCACAAAGCTTCCTTGAGAAGGAACAAGCTCGATGTTCGATAACGTTAAGTTGGTGCAAGGCACTGAATCGCTGCAGGCGAAATGCATAGGCGGGCTATGAATGTTGTATGTTCCTTTTATGTTTTGGTATAGAATCTCATGGATAGAAACAGCTGAAGTTTTGTTGGTGCAGTGCTTGCTTAGGCAGTAGAACTGATCGATTATGATCGGGTTCCGAACATTGTCCATGTGAATGTTGCTGAATTTGATTCCTGTCACTGCTCCGAATCCTCCCTGCCATGTCTTGATCCGAACCCCATTGTCTGATGCTCTTATCACTGAATCTCTAACTGTGATGTTCGATACGCAGGCTCGAGAATTATGATTGCCTAGACTTCCAATGCTGAGCAGAAAGAAAGAAAAGGTACATTTTAACAAAATTATAGAGTCATGGACTTAATACTAGAAAGAAATGTTCAGGAAATTCGTAACTGAGGTACCTGATACCGTGACTAGGTCCACAAGTTACGTTCTTTATGTCTACATCGTAACATCCTGAACCGATCGATACACAGTCATCACCTGTAAACAGTCATTTAATTGATGATCAGAACATTGTTTTAATTATTTCTGCAGTATGCTATCCAATTATGGAGTTTTTGGTTGATTTTATACCATTGGATATTACTGAGTTATGTATTTCAACATTGTTGGTATTCTCAATGTGGATTCCATCAGTGTTGGGGCTTGAGGCAGGCGCGACGATATGAATCGATTTGACTCGAACATTACTGCAGCTGTCGAATCTGAAGTTGAACTGAGGGCTGTTCTTGACCTTGATTCCATAAACGGTCAGGTTTGAGCTCATGTAGAATCTTATGGCCTGCATCAGAAATAACAAAAAAGTTATGTTTCAACTTAAAAAAGGTGGAATAATTTACAAACATAGGTGTTAGTGCTGAAGGACTTACTATTGGACTGTCACATGGTCCAGGTAAAGTGGTTCCATTGATTCCCTGTTCCATTAGGAAAATAGTCAATATTAGCCCTGGACTTTAACAACATAACGGAATGGCACAAACAATAAATAAATTTCAGGCATATAGATATGGCCACGACTATACTCGTGTACTAACGATTCGATACACCTCGCTAAGGATTAGTTTTATACACTTCTTTTTTTACGGTAAGAATTTAATCATAATTTAACACTATAAACGTTCAAGATTGGACGTCAAGATTACCCTGTGGGGCTTGCAAGGAAGATCCCACCATTTCTCTCCTCTGCCATCTATCACCCCACCTCCTTGCAGTGACATTTCATTTATTCTGTAGAAAACAAGCCATTGTCTCCTGCTGTTCTTCTGTGGCCAAGACTTGGGTCCATCAGGTGGCATGAGAGTCCCATCAATCTTTTCAATGACCACAATATTTCAACAAATTGTCAAAACCCATAAAAAAAAGGGAGTTAAAAAAAACCTGACAGGAGTGAAATAAGCACAAGAATACCTGAAAAACTAAACCACCATGACAAGGACCTGTGAAAATGGTGGATTGGATCATGAACTTGAAACCATTAGGAACAAGAATGGTAGCAGAATCAACATCACAGGCCGCATCCCACGCCATCTTGAACGCATGGGTATCGTCAGCAACTCCATCACCAACAGCTCCAAAGCTTCTCACATCAAAAACCTGACTAGGGTCATATGAAATCCCACCCTGATCAGGTGGGTTGGGAGGGCCAGGCGCTGGCGCGGGAGGAAATGAATTTCTGGAGGATTTTTGATGAGAGTGTTTGTTCTTGTGTTCTGTGTGATAATGCCATTTAGCTTGGATGCAAAGGAAGAAGCAAATGAAACAAAAACAGAACAGAAAATATTCCATTCCCGATGAGCTCAAATAAGTTTTCGTCTGAAAACAGAAGCAAGTAAAAGAGGAAACTGTCACTAATAGATTAAAGATCCTAACTTTTAAATTTCTAACTTGCAGTTACCAATCTTTTAGCAGTTAGCAGATGAAAGAAAAAAGACTATCTGACAACAAAAACAAAAAGAACAATGCAGCCAGGTTGTAGGAAGTTGAACGAGTTGGGTCTTAGATAGAAAAAAAAAACAAAAACTGAAGAAGTGACCACTTGAGCAAGTTGATGAAAGATATAACTAAGTTTGGGTATGGAAAGCATGCAGGAATTACAAAGGGTGGATTGCCATATTTATAATAAGAGAAATTGATAGTGGAAGATAAAAGAATTCACCTTACAAGACAACTTTTTTTTTAATGGTTATGGTGGCGGGAACCGACCCAATTCCATTTTTCGGAATTGGAATTTCCTTTTTTTTTTTTCATTTTTTTGAGAGAGAATGGTGGAGGCTGCATATGACTGTTCTGGAAAAAAGGAAAAAGGAATAACAACAAGCCCACTTCCCATGTTCTTCCCATAACATTCACTTTCTCTGGTCCCAAACCCCCCAATTTAGTTAATTTTGAAAGATTTTTTCATGCAATTCTTATATATTATAATATATAAATGCATAACTTTTTGACAATCATACCTGTTTCGATATAGAATTCCAAAGTTGATACTGGTGCTGGTGGGTGGTTTTTGAAATCAGTGAAATATAACCTATCTGTTTTAAATTAATCAGACCATGGAATGGAGCTCTAGTACTAGGAAAAGCTTATGAAATTTGAATTTAGCAGTTTTGAGTTTTATCTTGGGATACAATTAGTGGGGGGTTATTTTGAGTTTTTGTGGGACATGCAGTTTCAAACTTTCAAGACATCTTAGTATAAACACACGTACTTAGATTATATGGTTAGTTAGTTAGTTAGTTTGTAACTGTGCATAAATGGTTCTTGTATCCGTCCGTGATCCATGGCATGTTCCTTAATTGTCCTAATATTAATCACGCCGTATAATTATAAGATATTGACGTGTGAATTTTATACTTATAAAAACTATACTATTGAATAGATTTAGTGACTAATTAATGATCGGGATTTAATTTAAAGTATCGTTATGTCACCGTAGAAGCCATCTTGGTCAATTTTATTCACACTCGTCTGACCCACTGAAGAGTAAAATATTTTTAGCACCTAATTTCCTGTTATATAATGATTGATTCATGGTTCAATTTCAATATTATGGGTTGATTTTGTAAAACCACTCGTACCAAATAAAGAGGAGAGTGGTGTAAGCATTAAAATTGAGAGAGTGCACATAAATTGGTCACTAGTTTACAACACAATAAATGAATTGTAGCTCCATTTGCAGAAATGGGTCGCCATTTAAGGTGCATTTTGATCTATGTACGGTTCTAAAAAAAAATTCAACCCCTTAAATTGTGTAGGTTTGATTTGACAAATATAGAAGAAGCAAAGGACCATCCTCACTTTCGAGAGTGGTCCGGTCTGGTTTCGGAAATTCTATTGCGGAGTAAAATGATCAGAAAGAAAAAGAAGGAAAAAGAAGAAGAAGAAGAACATTCCTAGAAAAGCGAAGGCCAAAATCTAGTTTTTCTTTCCTAAAAGGATAAGGAAAGTTTTCGTTCAGACCACTTCATGTAAACCGGAAGCCATATTCTGTAGCCGACCTAATTGATTGAAGTTTGTCAATGGTTTTCTTTCGGTGATAACAAATGATGAGCGTATCAGGCAAAAATGGGTTCTGAATCTGACAAAACGTGGGTTTAAAGACTGTTCTTTTATTTCCCAGCAAACTCGCGCAAAAACTTGGTTTATTACAACATTTCGCTAATAATCTCTTCATCTATTCCAAGAAAGAGAGCTTAAAAGAAACCACGCTGCCAGAGTCATTCTTTTAAGGCCGGACCGGTCGGCCGAGAGATATGGGTAGAGATCAAGAAAAAACAGAGCATAAAAGTCATTAGGAGCTACAACTACAAGGATTGACTAATAAGCCTGATCTGAAAGAACTCAAGAACCGTTCAATTATATTAGTAAATAGTTTCCTTTGCCGACGAGACGAGCCACTACTCTCATCATTCCTTTACCAAAAATGTTGCTGCTAAGTCGGCTGCATTGCATCATAAGCTACAGTATACGCATTACTGGTTTGTGTTTTGTCTCAATTACGCAGCAAAACTGGAGACGAAACTCAAGTCGGCTGCATTGCATCATAAGCTACAGTATACGCATTACTGGTTTGTGTTTTGTCTCAATTACGCAGCAAAACTGGAGACGAAACTCAAATTTCTAAAAATAAACAATGTCACCATCATATTAGTTTGTGAGACGATAAATGCGAATGTGACGTTACATTTGGACCATTTATCTAGACGTGCTAAGATTATCTAGACGCGCTAAGATGGAGATCGTAAGATCGTTGAGCTGCACGCTCAACAGTTTCTAACCCTTGAAAGAACATTCAACATGACCCTACATGTACCCAGCCCACCACGCCAAAAACTTTTTTCCAACTTTAAGTTACACCTACTAGCCACAAAAGGCACCAAGGCATCTAATTTCCACTACTTTAAAGACTTTAACGCCCACCACTCTACTACAGTACTACTCTCTCCATCAGTAAATGGACATTATCAAAACCCTTGGTCAAGAAAAGCTGCATAGCTAAGAATTTGAGAGCAGAAGCAGTTTAGGTGCGGACTGCATTGTGTGAATCTGCTGAGCCAAAACTGCGAATGAGCTCGACTCTCTCGTTAAATCACAGCAATGATGAGGCAAGATATATTAGTTTGATAAAATAGATGTTGTTTTAATAAACAGTTACAATCGGGTCTTGACTGAAAACTAAGGGTCAGCATACCCTCCAAGTCTAAATCCGCATTCCTTATCTTCTCTACAAATAGGTAGTAGTAGTAGATCATGATCATAAACTTAAAAAAAATTATAGAAAAGGAATAAATGAACAAGGCTAACAACAGATCATTCGACATTTCGACACAGCTTCAACTCGACGACTTCAAATGGACACTAGCTACTTTTCTACAGATGTGCCCATTTTTCCTGCAAGGAGCATACACTAGCTACAAATGACATCACAACCCGAGGAAGGCGCACTGTTTCCTCGCATGCTCTGGGATCAGCTTCACGAGCATCTCAGCTGGGACTCCTTTGAGCTCTGACCATAGAAAGTAAAGATGCCAACCGAAACCATCAGTGGACATTCATGGGGGAATTAGATTGCACAACAAATGATAAATAATGGGCCATTAGTACTATTTACCATGAGGCTTGAAGTTGAATAGTGGAGGAAGGAAACGACCGTTTGGCAAACGGGTCACTGGATCACGTAGCTCATCAAAGAAAGGATGGATCAAGGCCTCTAGCTGCATATGACATGATGCATTAGAATGAAAGAAGAATAATCGAAAAGTAAAACATACAGAACAAAGTCTAATTGCCTCATTTCGCCTCATTTCATCATCTATTCAATCTTAGGGCTCAAACAACCCTCACTTTTTAGATAAAAGCACATCTAAAGTGGGATTCCCTCCGTGGAATAGAGGTTAGGTCAGGGAAAAACTCTCATGCCTTAGATGGCACAATTGACCAAAAAGAGCAGTCAAGCAAGAATGCAAAGGGCTCCACCATAGCCCATTGGCTTAGATACCCACGATGAGCATCTCTAAGATCATGCATGTTATGGAAAACAAAATAAAGTGAAGGAAGCATGTTAACGAAAAATCGCCGTTGTTTTTGCTTGAATAGCTAGCTAGAAGACTAGTACTCACAGCTGTGCTCCGGAGATTTGGAGAATACTGTAAGAGTCTTGAGACGAGGTCCACGGCTTCTGGGGGCATGCGCTTGTGGAAAATCTAGCAGTTATAAGAAGGAAAAGGAAGATAAATATTTTGTACACTGGAGATACCCCTAAAATACAGAAGGTCCCGCTATGAAGCAACAGTGTTAGTACCTTGTGCCATGGGTGAGCTTTGATTTGTGGAAATTTGAACTCTGTATAGTTAGGATTCATGCACTTAATTTCCTCCCTTGTTGGAGTACCCAAAACCTGCAAATAGATCACATAAATCAGACGAAGGAAGAACGAGAGTAGGGAACAAAAGATCTGAAAGTTTCCAATCTCAGAGATGTAGACGAAAGCCTTCTCGATTTTAAAAATATAAGAAAATTGGAAGTAAATTTCAAGTAAAAATTGGATATTCTATCTCACAAAATGGTGATTACTAAAATAATAATTTACTTTTAAGGAATAATTTACCTTTATGATCTCAACAAGCTGATCTACTCCGCTTTCACCGGGAAAGAGTGGCTGAGAGAAATGAAAATTGCCGTGAGCATTACACAGTTGGTAAGTTCGAAACTGAAAGAAATGAACTGCAGAAAATAACTCTATTACAAGAGGCTACCAACCTGTCCAAGTAGTAATTCAGCCAGAACACATCCAGCAGACCAGATATCAATCGCTGTGGTGTACTCAGTTGCACCAAATATAAGTTCAGGTGCTCGATAGTACCTAGAACATATATAGGATATGTTTGGCTCTCCTTTTACCTGACCAAATCAACAAAAGTTACAATAAGCATTAGATATCAACAGTAACAAAATAAAATTAAAAATTAAAAAGGGCAATAATTTAAGAATAATACCAGAACTTTCGCACTTCCAAAGTCACATAGTTTCAGCTGATGTGTATGTGGGTTGACCTATTACAATCAAAAGTTAAACATATTAGTAAAAATGCAACAGAAAGTACACTCCACACAAAATAATAAAGACCAAAGAAAATTCATTAGCGGCACTCTGCCATGTGGCACTGATAGAATAGGATTTCAATAGAGTCCGATTAAACAAGTAGAAAAACAACTGTTGCCCAGACACAAGAATAAACCAATGAACATGTAGCTGATTTGTATTTCCACCACAAAGCAGGGGCACTAGACCTTGGGTTCAAGTCCTAGCTTTACACCCTATTCTATGGCCGAAAAGAAAAGGAAACGAAAAGATGCATACCAATAAATTTTGAGGCTTGATGTCCCTATGGCACACTCCAATGCTATTATGAATGTATGCAAGAGCTCTACAAATCTGCAAATACAATGTCAACAATAGGCCAAAGATTATTGGCTTAGAATCAAGGAAAAACTTATGACAAGTAGTGGTCATCTCAGTAACCGCTAAAAGTATATACTAACAGATAACAAAACATAGGCATCTACATTGCATACCTGATAAGAATAGAGTTTCACATATATCAATGGCATTCTTTGAGTCATTTTGTTGTAATGTTTGATCACCCGGTGGACAGTCTCAGGGACATACTCGAGTACCAGGTTAAGATAGAGCTCATCTTTTTCAGTTGTAGAGAAGAAACAGTGTTTTAGAGCTACTACATTAGGGTGGTCTAGAAGGCGCATGGTTTGCAGCTCCCGATTTTTGTATCTCTTATCTTGCAGAACCTTTTTAATGGCAACAGTTTCACCAGTCTCTAAGCATTTGGCCTGAGTACCCACACAAAGGAGAATAGGAATTTTAGTGCCCTCTACAGTGTTTAACTCTCCAATATACTACACAAGGAGCATACAGAACATCAGTGATGTAACACAAGATACCTGAAACACAACCCCGAAAGATCCATGCCCAACAACACGCTCAGCCATATAGCTTATTGTCTGCATCAATTAAAGGTGAATTATGACATTGCAAAATAAAAGTACGACAGTAAGTATAATGTTTTTGAAGATTACCTGTTTTGGCTGGCCATTTTTGCCACCAATAGTTGTCACAATTATATGTCCTGTCTCAGTTCCAGTTCCATCAACAACCACAGTTGCTTCCATTTCCTATAAAATATTTTGACATTATTCAAACCAAGAAACAAGGACAATAAATGAGAATGATAACCATGAAGATAATGGTGCAATGTAGAGAAGGAGGATGACTTACCCTGTCGTCCCTGATTTTCATGTCATTCATCTCATCAGGCAGCCTATCAACACTAGTTAAGTTTCCATTTGGATCTCGTAAACCAGAAGTAGGTGCAACACTAACAGAAGCCATTTGCTCAAAAGAGAGTATCTAGATGAGGCCCTCGCAGCTTCACGTTCCTAAGTCAATATAAATTCAATAGCTCACCTGCACACAAAAAAACAAGTTTAATCATTTTACGAGACAAAAAAAGGCATGTGCAAACTTATGCATATATGACTAATCAACATGCATACACATAAGCATAAGCAAAATGAAGTTTACTCGCAAAGTAAATCTTTTCAGCAAACCAATACATTATAATGTTTAATTCAAATGTCAATCTTCAAAAAAGTAAAACAAAATCCATGCAAGTTACAAGAAACATGCAATTAAACTGCATAGCACCAAATTGTATCATTACCAAAATGAATATTTCAGTAGATATGAACATTCATACAGATATTACTTGTTAAATGTTAAAAGCAAGAGTGTCTTGACTCGTAACATACACCATAATCAGATGAACCAAAGTACCAAAATTAGATACATCTTTAAAGAGAAACTAAGCTTAGCATAATGGAGCCATCTCATTTATGAATCTACAACTACCATGGTGCATACACAGATAAATGTTAAGTCATGAGGGAACTTGATATGGTAATTAAATAGCAAAAAGCTTACATATGCAAACTGGGTTCCAAGTAGGGCCTAAGCCAACACTTCAATTAATGCAAATTTTAGACGGTCACAAAACACAGAGCGCACACACCTTCAGACCAAGTCAAAGATCCAACTTTTTTTTTAAACATTCATCACATACTCATTTCCTAAGAAAGCAAAAGAGATGAAAAAGGAATCAAGCAAACCCAACAAGAAGAAAGGCAATTAAGATCCATTAGAACAAAAAGCAAAAACCCTAAAAGAGCAAGATCCAAATGCATAGATCAAACAAAACAGCAGAGTAAATACCAAGAAACTAAAACACATAAAAAGACATACTTTATGACACAGAACACACATAAACAACCACCCAACAAGATAAGAAAGATAGTACTGTAAATGAAAAATCAAAAGGAAGAGGAACTTACAGATGCAGTAAATGGAGGCAGAGTAACGGAGGAGGATTCATCATGATTTTGGTGGAGAAGGGGATGAATTATTAATTTCTTTGGATTTTTGATGGGAAGAGGAGAGAGAAGAAGAAGAGATGGAATTAGGACAAAGTGGTTTGATGTAGCTTCCTTTCCAGTTTGTTTGGTAGTGTGGTTTTGAAGACAGTCAACACATTAGCCCAAACATTTATGTGTTATCTGTGTTATTGGGTGATGTATTTTTCCTTTTTTTTCCTTCTTTATTTTATTATTTTATCTCTTTTCCCTTTCTTTCTTTTTGACCATTCAACCCATCTGGGCCCCACTGTTCCACTTTCAAAGTTTTTCCTGTCTCTTTGAATAAACTAATATTTCCTACCAGTAGTACCAGCAGACAAGAAACATCTAGTGGTAAAAACAAATTGGGTGAAAATAGAAAACTAAAAAACATACTGTAAAACAGTAAAAAAAACATATAAGTAAAGGATAAATTGCAACAAAGGAAAGAGACAATTCGTTTCGGCGATGTAACCACGTAATGAGTTAGTTTGTTCGTAGTTAGTAATTAGTAGTAATTACCAACGATTAATGATGTATAGAGTCCAAAATTCAAAAAATGCATGCGTTAGAAGACCGTTTTTTCCTTCAGCAATTGCTTAATTACGTCGCTAGAGGGTCGTTGTCGTTAATATGGAATTGAGGATGTACTTCTACAATTCTAAAATGTTTGTTTGATATTAGTATTAATACTTTTGAATGGTTTTTTAAATTATTATTATTATAATATAAAAGTGTGAAAACTTAAAAGCAGTTTAAAAATTACTAAAATTGGTTTTAAAGGCATGATTATCACGTTGAATTTTGGTAGATCAATTTAGTGGACCAAAAACATTTTGAATTATATTAAGCACGAACTAAAGTCAAACTACCCACACAACACGACTCTCTCAAATTCAAATCTGTTGACAATAACTAATTAATGTAATCAAAATCAAATAGAAAAAATGTTTTTAAAGCTCTTGAACTTAAATTCGAATCGTTAAAAATATATTTTCGATTAAGGATGGTAAAAAATGAGGTAAATATGAGCCTCGGTCCTGTTTGGAATAAAAAAATTACTAATTATTAGGGTAAGGTATGGGTATGAATATTTAATTATCCTATTTAGTAGGAGATTAAAATTTAAAACTCTCTCGATTAATAGTCTAACTTATTTACCAATCAACTATAAATATTCTATAAAATTTTGTACCCAAAATATAAACGAAATAAACTGATTAATTTAAATTATAAAATAAAATGGAAGTTAAATGTTTTGATGGATTTATTTTAATAGATCTTATTATTACTACTATGGTTAGAAATTGTTTTTTTTTTCCTAATGATATAAAATCTATAACTCGATAATAAGGATATTCATTCGGTTAGTACCTTTATAAATGGATAATAAAATAGAAGAATATGAGGTTGAGAAATTATAAAGAAAACATCTCCAACTTACTGCCGCGTTACATTCACATCGAATCAATGCCAAACTCAAACTCAAAGCAGCCTTTACTTAAATAATAAAAACAATAAAAATCAAAGCAGTCATGGTAGCTGGTCTTTAGTCCTCCTAGATTGAAACTTAAGGTTTTATCCTCGATATTTTATAGAAAGTATGCGTACCACTGAGTACAAGTTCGTTAATATAATATAATATAATTTGAATTATTAAAAAAATGTAAATCCTACGTATCATTGTATTTGAGATAAACAACCAAATAAACATGAAAATTCAAAAATAAAAGAGAATTTATGAGTATAAAGAATGAACGAGAGAGAGAGAGCCTAATTAGCGCACAAAAAAACAGTCCTTGCTTTTTATAGAAAAAGATTAGTGATTGCATTGAGAGTTTGAGAAAATAACTCATAACGGACTTTTATATATCAAAACCAATTATTAACTCATGCAATATCCCATAGTACAAAACTCTTTAGGCAAGGGAAGAGCCAAAACAAGACTTAAAGGACCAATTAACAATGCAATTATTTTACCAATGCAACAATTTCAAGGCACTTGCCAAGAATGCTAGTGACCTTGTTATCGTCATTGATTAATGGAGTTTTACCAACGAACATATCCTTACATGTAGAGATACTGGATATTGCAGCATGAAGCACATTCTTTATGCTAGCGATGTTATGAGCTTTTAGATTGGTGATGGCGCTTTGGAGGTAAGACTCAGTGTGACCATAAATAGTATCATACTTCATAAGGGCAGCGAGAAGCTCTTCATCTTTAGTTTTAGTCTTCAACTTCATGATTTTGTCAAGAGTAGAAATTGCTTGTCTTATAGCAACATTTATTGCCATTTCAAGCACGGAATTTGGATCAATTTTGCCACCACCGATAAATTGAGATGTGCAACCATCAAAGTCGCATATCTCCTTGACATACTTGTCAAGATTAAGCCTTTGGTTCGAGGATGAGTTGCGGCTAGCAGAGGTAGAGCATGACCTTGCGGATGAGTTATGGCTAGGTGATTCTTCATCCGATGGGATCATTGCAGCAATTTCAATGCACTTCTCAATGAGGATGGTGACCTTTTTATCGTCGTGAGCAAATGGATTCTGACCAATGAACACTTCATTACATGAAGAGATACCAGATATTGCAGCACGAAGCGCAGTATTTACGCTACCAATCTCGTGGACATTAAGGTTCGTGGTGATGGCACGCTGGAGGTAAGAGATGGCCTGGTTGTAAATAGCCTCATATTTGTTGAGGCTAGTGACAAGCTCCTGATCTTCACATTTCGCCTTCTGCTTCATGGCTTTCTCAAGGGCCGAATTTGCACGTCCCGTCGCGATCGCTATTGCCATTTTAAGTATAGATGTTGTATTAGTACCTTTACCACTACTAAATTGAGATACACGATTTCCATCGAAATCGCACATCTCCTTGGCATATTGATGAAGGTTAGGGTTTGAATTTGGAGTGGTAGCGTTAATAAATTGTGGAGAAATGAGGAGTAAAAGAGTAAAGGATGATACCATAAGTATTTCTTTTTGATTATGATTAGCCTCCATTTTTTTTCTTTGGCCTTTTGATATATTGCACTGAGAAGAAAGAAAGGAAAAAAGGATAATTGTTTGCTTTACATTCACCAAACGAGAAAGAATTAACAGCAAAAAAAATTGAAAACTCGTTCCACTATTTATGCCATGCTTAGAATTTAGAAATCCTAAACAATAGAGAATTTTTCTATTCTTTTAAGTGAAAAATTAAGCTCACTATTTTACAAGAAATGTCATTGAGTTAAAAATCCTTGATCATTAACCTCGTTTTTTAAGGAGGGTTGTTTGACTTCGTTTTTGAGATTTTTTAGTATTTTTAACCTCTCCACCATACAAGTGGCACAGATTTTATATACTCCTTCCAAACTAAAAACTCTATTTCAATTTTGAGGCTCACGTTTTATGCAGTTTCGATAATAAAACTCAATTTATCGATAAGTGTTTTAAAAGGTAAAAACCATCTTAGTTCTTAGCTCGACTAATTTATATTATTTATACCGATCCTCAAAGCAAGTAATTTGACATAAAAAAAAACTCCTTGGATTGAGGCTGCTCATGGAATGGGAACCTTTTCTTTGGAATGGATTGGTAACTTTGGTAAGAGGTTAGGATTAATTTCAATACTTGAAATAAAAAATAATAATATTAATAATGGTTTGATTGGTGCACTAGATGGCGTGTATTGGTGTCGTGGAAGCAAAGACCATCCTTAACGATATATAAGGAAAGGCCCATGCTTTTGGAGGTTTGCGGTAAGATAACTGGGCTTT
>NBIL01117581.1:0-11106 GCA_002752925.1 Viola pubescens var. scabriuscula | reverse complement strand
GGGCTTTGAGGCCCATGCTTATGAGAGAGAAACTATCGTAAAAACCAAAATAAAAATTGAAATAAACAGTGAAAATAAAACTCCAGTCTTGTGTAGGCATTCATTTCATCGTACTACGTTAGTACAAAATTAGTTTAATTTTAGCAAGTGAAACATGTTATAAAAAAATATATAATATATTATAAATTATTAAAATAAATGGATATATGTTACAAAATTAATATGAAATATTTGAAATGGATTACAACCGAAATGAAACAGCCAATATTAATAATAACACTAGCGTCACAGTTAATACCGAGAAACACTATGAAAAACAAACGTAGAAAAAATCTCAAATTAGAACTACACCCATTAATAAAAAAGACCCCGCTCTATGAAAATTGGACTAAAAATACGTAATCGATACGAATTGTTTTGACATTTTTTTATTGGTCAACTCCTAATAAGAATAGACTTTTAATTCACAATTTAGAAATACTTTACCTAAATTTTAATATAGTTCATATACTTAGAAAACAGAATGGGCAGATTGGTCTGCAAAAGAGAATCCACTCCAACAACTAATTAAAATGTTCCTCAATGCCATGTTTATTCTTCTATTTTTTAAAGACATTAAATTAATATAAAGCACATGCTTCTCCAGACCAGAGTCGGCAAGTTTCTTTCTTGCCTAATAATTTCTAATTTCAATTAGTCACAACTTTTAATTTGTTTCCTGATTAATTAACTCTAATATGCCTTAATTATCCCTCTTTAATTACTTGATCTAATATAATTTCTTTTGAATGTGTAGAAAGCAAAACGACCATGAACGTGGGATGTTTTAGTGGATCCATGCTTTTGGTGATTACTCGCATGGAAAAACTTAGTGCTAGCTACTAAAATTAAGCATGTTACTTTCCTAATTCCCATGAAAAAAATTGAAATACTTTGAGTAAAATTCTTTGTTTCATTTTGACAATTGTAAGTTTGGAAATTCAAACTCGATTTGCTCATCATTTTTTTATTTTACGAGAAGTATAAAAAAAACATTGTTAATTATGGAACGATTCTTATTGGGAAATAGACAAAGGCCTCAACTTGGTGAAGGTCCTTTTCCGAGTGATAGTGCAAATCCCACTTGGACCACCAAAACCATTCCTGCCAACTGCTACATGCGAATTACTGTTGCAATCCCTTACGGGCAATAACTCGTTACTCATACGACGACCAAGAGTGGATCGCCTCCGCACTAGCAACTAAGTCAATCATAGAATAAGGGAAGAGAGATAGATTTCTTTATTTTCCCCACAAATGAAATTAAGTGCAAAATAATCGCAAGAAATAACTAAATCGAAACAACTCTAAAAAAAAAAACACTTAAAATATTTTTTTAGAGATTTAAAGAAAAACTAAAGAAGAGTGACGGATAAAAACTACCAATATCGGACGATATCTTTAATGGTTGATGAATTTATTAGTGGGGGAAAGGAGGCATGCGTATGCTTAAGCTCGGCTTCGGTGTTCAGGTTTGAGGTGGTCCAAATTCAACAGCAAAATGATGATTGGTTTGTTGAATAGATAAGTAAATTCTATTTTCTATTTTTTTATTTTTTTAAAGAAAAAAAAGATAAGTCAGCTGGGGGTGGGGTGGCGGGCAGGCCACAATAATTGGATTCTCTAGGCATTGGATAGACAGATGCCAATGGCAATATCATCCTATAGCAATAGTATCTCTTGGATGATTTTAACCACCTAATGTCTCTTCACAATTTTTTTAATATATATTTTTTTAATTATCTTTCGAAGAAATCATATTTATCTCGAATCCCAATCCAATCAACTGAAGATGCGATACAATTTTGTACAAATATGTATACTTTATTATTTTTTTATAGACTTTTAATAATAAATTTAATTGACGATGTTGATTTTATACCGTTTTTCAAAAAAATGACTCTCAATCAATTTTTACAACAATTAAGGTATTGATTGGTTACTGTTTTTAACTTATTTCTAGTAAATTATTCTCAAACGTTTTATTAACTATACTAGTCAATACTAATTTTAATTTATTAATAAATTAGAAATGATAAAAATGATATTTTTTTATGACAATAAAAAATAGTGAAAACGTTATTTTATTTATTTATTGAGAAGGAATATCCTTTTATAAGTTTGGCATGTTACACGATGCATTTTCAGTGGCAGATAGCAAAACACGTTTTTTTTTTTTGAAATCAGCAAAACACGCTGTTAGTAATCCAACTTTTGTGAAGATTAATAATTAATAACTTGGTACTGGAAGTTTAAATAATAATAATAACTGGGCTTTGGACTAGAAGGCTCTAGATAAATCTTTCCCGTCCAAATTCTGTAGGCCCACTTTTCATGGGCTTCAGTCACTGTTTCTCTAAGGCGGGGCTACTTTCGTCCATTAAGAAACGAAATACATTTTTTTTTTTTTGGCTCTCTAATTATCTTATCGACGAATTTTTTTTAAGCATTATCGAATCTTAAAGAATAATAATACTTTTCATCGCGATTTCTTTTATGTTCTAAACTCGAACCTTTAATTTAATTTGAGAATGAATAAATATTTTAATACTTCGTGCCACCCGAATAATATTAGGAATAAAAAAAGCATCTGCGTAAGCATTGTGAAGTTTGTGAACACAAACCCAAAACCCGCCACCAACGAATCTCGTCGGCTCACACCAGCAACTTCTTTCCTAAAATACCCCCACCAAACGCCACAAATCCCCAATTATACCTTCCTTTTTTTCTCCTTCCGTAAAGGTCAACGCGACAGCTCAATGTATGGAAGGTACAGTAAGGAGGGTTTGGTCATTCCACACGTAAATGCCAACACCTCCACGAACAAACCAAGAGTCACGCGTCAGCCAAAACACGGGTCACGTGTCAGGCAAGCTAAGCGTTTTTCCCTCTCTCATCACTTGCGTGTGTAATCCAACGGTAAGTATAACTCAAATCATATGGTTTATAAACTCACACGTGTCCACCAACACCGACCCACTATTACCTGCAGCCACCGGTTACCGGTCTACTTTAAAAGAACTTCAAACCCCAACTGCCTCAAACTTTGATCACTTCAGCCAAACCAGAGAAAGAAAAGAAAAAAAACTAAACTCCGATAGAATTTTCAATTTTAAATATTTAAAAAAGATCCCTGTTGTTGCTGTTGTTGTTGTTCTTGTTGTTATTCGATTTTCTGTTTGTGGTAAATGAAAAATGGTGGCGGGAGCAGAGATTGTGTGCGAGCAGAGCGTGAGCGTGTTGGATATCAAATCGACGGTGGAGAAGATAGTTGTGGATGCAAGTATGGAGTCTAGTGTCAAGCAGTTTGTTCCGATTATTCGGTCCGGGAGCTTTGCAGATATCGGGCCGAGGAGGTATATGGAAGATGAGCACATCAAGGTCGACGATTTAGCAGTCCAGTTGGGTTCGCTGTTCAATTTGCCTTCGCCGAGTGCTTTTTATGGGGTGAGTGAGGATTAATTTCCTGTAATCGAAGTTTTTGTTTCTGGTCTGTGGGTTTTTTTGGGTTGAATTTAAGATGTGGGTTTTTGTTGTTGATAGGTTTTTGATGGGCATGGAGGGGCTGAAGCTGCGGCGTTTTTAAGGAAGAACGTGATGAGGTTGTTTTTTGAAGATGTGAAGTTCCCGCAGACGTCGGAGGTTGATAATCTTTTCTTAGAAGAGGTTGAGAGTTCTTTGCGGGAAGCATATCTGATGGCTGACTTGGCCTTGGCCGATGATGGTACTGTCAGCAGTTCTTCTGGGACTACTGCTCTTACTGCTCTCATTTTTGGAAGGTATCTTCTTGTTCCTGGCCTTGGCCCTTAATTAAGAAACTCCCTGTTTAAGTTTAAGTTTGTTGGAAAGTTTATTATGTTTGCTGCAGATATGTGATTTTGTTAAAGTTAGAGGAATATGGTTTTTGATGTTCTGCAACGTGGTTAATTTCATTCATCTGATCATGTGGAGTGGGATTTTCATAATTTGTGCTAATTTCTGATGAGCTAATTGTACATCTAAGTATTACTTTCAAGCAGGATTAGCAACTGATTATGGATTGATGATTTATGATTAACTGCCTTGTCCATCAACTGTTTTTATGCATCAATGAACTACTAGATTAACTGTAGAAAGATAAAGAACTTCAAGGGTCATTGGACAAAATCTAAAAGATATAATAAATAGTAAGAAAAATGGAAACTTTAAGTACTGTTGTGGACAAGTTCAAAATTTGTGTGGTGTCATGGGACGATGTTCTGTCCCTGTGAATCAGGAAGAAATAACTTGACAAATTCCTTCTACAAGTTACTTGGTATTGGTAACTTTTATTTGCTTTTAGGGTTTTGTACATGCTTATGATTGATGCGATGCTTTTCCAGATTGTTAATGGTAGCCAATGCTGGTGATTGCCGGGCAGTTCTATGCCGTAAAGGAGAGGCAGTAGACATGTCTCAAGACCATAGGCCTATTTATCCACCAGAGAGGAGGCGAGTTGAGGAGCTTGGTGGTTACATCGACGATGGTTATCTCAACGGTGTTTTATCAGTTTCAAGGGCTCTTGGGGATTGGGACATGAAACTCCCCCGCGGTTCACCTTCGCCTCTTATTGCAGAGCCAGAGTTCAGGCAAGTAGTCCTAACAGAGGATGATGAGTTCCTCATAATTGGTTGTGATGGAATCTGGGATGTTATGTCTAGTCAGCATGCTGTCAGCATTGTACGCCGCTCACTGCGGCGGCATGATGACCCAGATCAGTGTGCTAGAGACCTTGTCATGGAAGCCTTACGGCGCAACACCTTCGACAATCTCACGGTTATTATCATCTGCTTCTCTCCCCTTGACTATAGAGAAGCATCACCGGCCAGGCAGCGCAAGCAAAGATATTGTAGCCTCTCTGCAGAGGCGTTGTGCAGTTTGAGGAGCTTGTTGGATGCCAACAGTTGAATGTAAGATAAATTTTGCAGTATTTGATGTGGATTATCTTTGCCAGTAGGACTAAAACTGTTTGTGGCTGCTTCAGTTCGATGACTAAAAAGCAGCCAGCAGTTTTGCCGGTGTTGATTTTTCAGACAGCACGCCAGGGGTTTGGGTGTACATAGTATTGGTGGATGCTGGTGTTGTAGAGGATGATGATTCATGTTGTACCATAATTCGATTCGATTAATAAGGATGATCATATCCGTTTATGTTGTTGCACTATTGATGTATTTCTTTCAATTGGTAACAGATGTGTATATTTGAATAAAGTAACTTCATTTATTATGTCCTTTTTCTTTCTTGCAACTAACTGACTACTTTACCTAAGGGCTAAAGATCTTCTCCTAAGGCAAATGTGCTTGATTATAAGGAGTAGTTTCTTGGTTTCAGATTTAGTAGCTTAGTTCTTATATTGTGCTGCCTGTTACACCTTCTTTTTTCATCGTTCTCCTCCACGCTTCGGGAATGATCGGGTTTTGAAATTTCTTAGTCTTGAACGTGAGATCTAAGTTATTCGACCTACGACTTATTATTCGATAATCAACGTTGGCAGTCATTCTGTTATTACCAGAGTGACTCCTTCCTCCACTCTTTTGAATCTTTTGACGAAAACTATCCTGTTTCCAAAAGGAAAACCCGAGGCTGTGTTGCAATTGCAACTACATGAAGCATCTGTTAGCAACCGTGCACGTTGTGCCGAGAACTAGTGCTTAACTCTTACGCTGCTTCACCCATGTCCATGGAATTGCTCTCTCTTGAGCTCTCATTTAACTCTTTCTTAGTAAGCTTTGTAAGCAAACAATCTACCATCTGTTAGCAATTTGTGGAAATAAGCTTAAAACCAAAATGTGTTGAGTATAATTGGTAATAGAGAAGCAGGAAAAACATGTTCTTGTACTCCGGCACTATTAGTCAGACAATGCAGTCGTCGCTCGTAACATCGAAAAAGTCTGTGTGAAGTACCTAATATAGCTGCTGCAAGGTAGATGCAGCAAGTTTAAGAATCCTACTCTGAAAATTTTTAGACAGACTAGACAGTTACTGAACATGCAGTTTGAGAAAAATGGAAGAGTACCTAATAGTTTTTTGCTACTTCTGGAAATCTTTCCAAGCCACCTCTGAGTAGGCTCTCGAGAGAAGGTTTCAGCGTCTGAAATGAGAAAGGGAACCTGAAGTAAAACTTTATGCTTTTCCGCATCACATTGTAAGTAATGACAGTTTCCGTTCCAAGTATCAAATAACAACGAAGTCAGTCTAGGTATGCTTACTGATGCAAATGGAGTCAAGAGCTGAGGAACTTCAAATGAAACGGTAAGCTGGAAATGGAAAGGGAAAACACAATGATGTATAAGAAACTAACCGAAGCATAAATCGTTCAATACAGAAGAAATGAACATGACTACAACAAAAACAAACAATACAGGTGAAACATTAAGTTGCATGCTGGAGTAGGAGCCTTACTTCTACTACACATGATGCAGGACCTTTAGGGAAGAACCGAACAGCACCTCTGCCCACGAAAGAACTTGTTTAATCAAAATATTTGGTAGTAAATGCATGCAAAATCAAAAGAGAACAACTCGGACGTGGACAAGACGACAATGCTGAAAACTGTAAGAATGTGTGCCGCTAATACTAAGATGTTGCCGATACAACTGAAAGATGCTAGCTATTCAGTAAGCAAACTAAATCACATTTGTCAATACACTACTATTCAGCCTGTCCAGATTATTTTCTGTCACACAACTTTTTTGTTGGCCATCACAAAATCCTCAGAGAATGCAACTAATGAGTGTGTTTTTGATGGTTAAGTTTGCTTGTCATATCGAAATCGATACCTGATTTTCCCATTACCTTACCTGTTGGGAACACCTTCCAGTGATCTCCAGTGAATTTTCTGATTAGGAATTGGCTGGAACATGGCATTCGCAATAAACTAATCAAAAAATTAGGTGACAGTCAACAAGAAGTTTTCTAAAAACTGATGATCACCTACCTGCATATTTCGAGTAAGCCAAGAGTATTCAATCTCATGACCAAATGCAGTATATTTCAGAGACCATCTTGATAAGTCAGGCTTCTCTTCCACTATCTATTAAACAAATGACTACATTTCAAGCTGCCATACACAAAGATGGATTCAAGAATACAAACCTATATAATTAAGTTGTGCATTGAAATTCAATAAAGATCGATTCTTGCATACCTTTACAGAAGAAATTAATGGCATCCAACGAGGAATTATTTCACGATCGGAATAAACCTTGTAAGCAACAGCAGCAGGCACATCAATTTCCATCTTAACCCTGCATTAACACTTCAATTAAAGGGAGACCCTTTTCAACAAAAGTTCAAAAAATGAAGCAACCAATAACAAATTTACCTGCAATCCTGCCATTCCATGACAATTGGAGAAAAGGGTTTCGGCCGAGATCGATAATATTGTCTTCTTAGCTTGTTTGGTTTATTATATTGGAGTTTAAACAAGATTTCATTAGCAGTTGTGAAATTTGCAGTGGGAAAATGGCGCGGAGTTGGAGTAAAAGCGATGGTGGCTAACGACATGGTCAACGGTTTTCTGCTATTGGTTCGTAGAGGGAAGGAAAGATGGACACTTTTAGTAGTTGGAAGTTGGAAGAAGAAGGACTAGATCCACACAAAAGGAAAATGCCAGCCACTGTGTGTCATGTTTGTTTCTCCGCCTTTGTTAAAAAAAAAAAAAAAATTTATTGGCGTTCAGATTTGGTAACTTAGTTTGTTAGTACCTTATTTGCTGGGTAGTTAGCTTGCTGCTACTCCTAAAATTGCTGCCTGTTACTTCTTTTCCTTGTCTTATCCTTCCGAATTCTCCTTTATGAGTTCGGGCATTATCGAGCTCAGACATGAGTTTTGTTTAAACTACCACTCATACTCGACCTACCACTTGTACTCGACCACAATTAATATTGACAGTCATATCGTTATTACCGGAGCAACCCCGTCCTCAACTCTTTTGAATCTTTTGACAAAACTTCCCTGATTCCAATAGCTTGTCTATTGCAACAACTGTATGCCATTTATTCATGCTTCACTCATTTCCATAGAATTGCTCTTTTTCGGCAAACAATCTACCACGGCGGTTGTAAAACCGTCTGTTTAGCAATTTCTAGAAAGAAGCTTTAAAAGCAAAAGGTGTCGGATACAATTGGTAATAAATCAGTAGGAAAAGATAATCCTGTATTCCGGCACCATTAGTCAGAGAACGCGGTCATTCAGAAATTGAAAACGTTGTGTACAATCACGGGCCGCGGCATGAGTTCTCTTTGCCAATTTGAGAGTGTAGGAAGTTTGAGGATCCTGCACAGTAGACACGGCGAGTTTTGAGGATCATACTCCCAAAAATTGAAGACGACATTGTGTAGAGTCACTGAGCATGTAGTTTGAGAACAATGGAAGTACCTAATAGTTTTTTGCAACTTCTGCAAATCTTTCTAGGCCACTTCTAAGCAAGCTCTCAAGAAGAGGTTTCAGCGCCTGAAATGAGAGGGAAATTGAAGTAAGACTTACTAACTTACTGCATTTTCGCATCACATTGTAAGTAATGACGAATTCCATTCCGTGTATCCAATAACAACAAATCCAATCTAAATATGCTTACTGATGCCACTGGGTTCAGGAGTTGAGGAACTTCATATGAGAAGGTAAGCTGAAAAGGAAAAATACAAACGTAAGAAACGAAGTGAGGCATAAATCGTTGTGATAAGAGAAAAAAACTTGGATGGGAATTTTGTTTTGTTTCTTTCCATTATGTTGTTCCACTAATTCTTCTCACAAGCCAACAAATGGAAGAACAAATGGATTCCCTTTTACTGAAGCAACAGAGGGATAAACACATATACTTCTACAAAAAGTTAACCGCTTCAATAATGAATTAACATGATTTCTACAAAAACGATACAGGGAAAACATAACGTGTAGGAGCCTTACTTCTACTACACATGATTCGGGACCTTTAGGGAAGAATCGAACAGCACCTCTGCCACAAAAGAACTTGTTTAATCAAAAATTTCTGTAATGCATACAAAATCAGAAACATATGTATAAATGGTTAAAAGGCATGTGCAATACAGCGATAACACTACTTTCCCACGATATAAATCCAGCAGGATAAAACGACAATGCTGAAAACTGTCAGAGAATGTGCGGCCAATATGAAAATTTTGGCTAAACAAGTGAAAGATGCTCTATACCATACATCGAAGGAAAGACTCATGCATGTACATAATCAGCCTCGTAAATTAACTATGGACTAGTCAAACACATCAATGCTAACTGGAGAATTTCATTCTTTCTAGCTATTACCTAATATACTGGCTGTGACAGGAATTCTCACCCAGTAAATTGGAACGAAGACATGTACTTTATAACATGTAAAAGAGAAGCCAATTTGATAAAATGACACGACACTAAGAAAACTAGATCACATTTGTCAACAAACTCTACTATTCAATATTGTGCAGGGTATTTTCTGTTATACAACTTTATTGTTGGCCATCACAAAATCCCCAGAGAATGCAACTAATGAGTGTGTTTTTTATCGCTAAACTCACTCGTCATATCAAAACCGATACCTGATTTTTCCCATTACCTGTTGGGAAGACCTTCCAGTGATCTCCAATGAATTTTCTGATTAGGAATTGGCTGCAAGAATGCATTTGCAGGAAACAAATTATGTGATTATGTAACAGAAAAAAAAGGAGATGTTATGTAAAATCTGATGATCACCTACCTGCATATTTCTAGCAAGCCAAGAGTATTCAATATCTTGACCAAATGCATTGTATTTCAGAGACCATCTTGACAAGTCAGGCTTCCCTTCCACTATCTATTAAACAGAACAACACACACTCATAAATAACCACATTTCAAGCTGCCATACACAAAAATGGATTCCAAAATACAAACCCATAATTAAGTTTTGTATTGAAATTCAGTAAAGATTGATTCTTGCATACCTCTACAGAAGAAATGAATGGCATCCAATGAGGAATTGTTTCACGATCAGAATAAACCTTGTAAGCAACAGAAACAGGGACATCAATCTCCATCTTAACCCTGCATTATCACTTCAATTTGGTGACAATTGACAACCCCTTTTGATTAAAGGGAGAGACCCTTTTCAACAAAAGTAAAAAAAGAAGAAGCAACCGATAAGAAGTTTACATGCAATCCTGCCACTCCATGACAATTGGAGAGATGGGTTTTGGCCGAGAGCGATAATATGGTCTTCTTAGCTTGTTGGGTTTATTTAATTGAAATTTAAACAAGATTTCATTAGAAGAAGAAACGATTTGGCAAGTGGGTCCGTGGGTAAAGAGGAAAGCAGTTCTGAATTTTGCAGTGGGCAAATGGCGGGGATTTGGAGTAAAAGCAATGGCGGCTAACGACATGGTCAACGGTTTTCTGTTATTGGTCGTAGAGGGAAGGAAAGATGGATACTGTTAGTAGTTAGAAGTTTGAAGAAGAAGCACCAGATCCACAAAAGGCCAGCCAAAGTGTATCATGCTTGTTTCTCCGCCTCCGAAATATGAAAATAAAATAAAATAAAATATAAAGGACAGACGATAAAAAACAGATAAAAACAGACGGTGAATCGGACAATAGTATGGTTGTTGTAAAAATTGGACGGGACTAGCCGGTCGTAAATCGTGAGCCGGTTACGAGTCTCTACTTCTTATTACCCAAAAAAAAAAACCAATATTTATTGATTCGATCGGGAGTACAAATTAAATGACAAATACATATTAGATAACAAATAAAATCTTACCAAAGCAAGACTATAAACTATGCATAAAATGCGAGCTGTCACGGACCAATCCTTGAGTCTCGAAGGATTGCGTTCGTGCGGCGTCCGTGAGGTCTCGTTACACGAACCAGCCTTTCANTCCCACTTTAGATCTGCATCCACAAAGGAGCACATAGGTTAATGGCCAACGTAAGGCAGTTATAAGCATCCCATAGCACAGCATCATATAGGCACGTAATCACATAGGCACAGCAAGGTTCACACAAGGCACAATGATAATGAAATGCATCTCTTTGTTAAGTAAACGTTTAATAAAGGCAAGG
>NBIL01117185.1:0-16403 GCA_002752925.1 Viola pubescens var. scabriuscula | reverse complement strand
ACTCAAATCTTTCCTGCATACCAAGTTTAGTACAAAAGACTTGGGTCAGCTGAAATACTTTCTAGGGATAGAAGTTTCAAGGAGCAAAAAAGGTATCTTCTTATCTCAAAGAAGGTATGTTCTTGATCTTCTTGCAGAAATAGGAAAGTTGGGAGCCAAACCCTGTAGTTCTCCTATGGCTTCAAATGTCCATCTCACCAAAGATGATGGTGACCCGTTTAATGATCCCGAGAAGTATAGGAGATTAGTTGGGAAACTAAACTATCTCACAGTGACACGTCCTGACATCACCTTTGCAGTTAGTGTTGTCAGTCAGTTCATGTCTGCTCCAACAGACAAGCATTGGGAAACTCTAGAGTATATCTTGTGTTATCTGAAAGGGGCACCTGGTCTCGGGATTTTATATAATAACCATGGTCACAACCGAATTGAGTGTTTTGCAGATGCGGATTGGGCTGGGTCGAAGATTGATAGAAGATCAATAACCGGCTACTATGTCTTTGTTGGTGGGAATTTGATCTCATGGAGGAGCAAGAAGCAAAATGTGGTGTCGCGATCTAGTGCAGAGTCTGAATACAAAGCAATGGCACAATCCTCTTGTGAGATTCTATGGATACGACAACTTCTAGCTGAAATTGGTATAGAACATTCTTCTTCTTCAAAACTCTGGTGTGATAATCAAGTTGCTCTTCACATTGCTGCAAATCATGTTTATCATGAGAGGACTAAACACATTGAAGTAGATTGTCACTTCATTCGTGAGAAATTTCAAGAAAATCTCATTTCTACGCATTACGTGAAGACAGGAGAACAATTGGGTGATCTCTTCATGAAAGCTCTTCCAGGTCCTCGAGTAAGCTATCTTTGTAACAAGCTGGGCATGATTAATACCTATGCTCCAGCTTGAGGGGGAGTGTTAGAATAGTGTATAGTATATGTATTCGTATCCGTATTGGTAGAAGTAGAGTATAGAGTATAGAGTATATATATGTGTGTATTCCTAATGTTATGAGTAAGAAGTATTTTCTCTATTTGCTTTTACAATTTTCAAAGCTTAAAATATAAAATTAAAATTAAAATTGTCCATGCAAACCTCTTCCACTTCAACACTAATCATCATTGATATATGTATTGTAATTTTTTTTTTCCATAAATGGATGAAAAAAATGATTTTTTCGTAGAAAATGAAGAGTTTTGGCGGTTAATGACTACTATGACTGCAACTATCACTACCTATTTTTGCACTTACATGTATAAAGAACCGTGTATGACCTCATACCAAACAAGAATAAAATGGTTGACTAAGGTATTGTCTGGTAGGGGTCTATAAATATGTTCAAAATGTATAAAGATACAATACTACAACTAGTGGGCATATTACAATCATCTCGCAAATTGTAGTCATCACAAAGAATATCGGTTCTTGAGAAAGTGTGTATATTTTTATATACAATTGCCTTAGGTGCTTCAAACAACCACATTTGCAAGCGATTTCAACACTATAGTGGAGTATTTAGTAGAGTTTTTAATCAAGTATTAGATGCTGTGTGGTCATTATCATAGCACATCATTCGTCCTGGATATTTTAATAGTGTCTTGCCACAAATTTCAAATGATACAAGATATATGCCATATTTTAAGGTATGATTAAAAATTAATTAAATATTTATGTATCTGTTATGCATTTATGCATATTAATACAACCAAAAATTGATTACAACTTCTTTTAGGATTGTATTGGAGCCATAGACGGAACACATGTATATGCTTGTGTCGCTTCAGAAGATCAAGTTAGATATATTGGTAGAAAAGGTATTTCGACTCAAAATATCATGGCAGCATGTAGTTCTGACATGCAATTTATTTATGCTTGCGCTGGATGAGAAGGCACGACTCATGATACTCTCATTTTCAATTATGTAGTCAACAATCCAGAATGAAATTTCCTAAACCACCTCCAGGTGAATAACATTTAGTTTTAACGTTCATTTATTTATGATAATAATTATTACATATTAATAACGTTAATTTATTTATGATATTAGGTAAGTAGTAGGTGTTGGATATCCTGATGTTAATGAGTATTTGAAACCTTACAAGAACACAAGGTATCACTTACCTGATTTTCAACGAGGGCAACCACCAAGGGGTCGTAAGAAAACTTTTAATCATGCGCATTCTTCATTACAATGTTGTATAGAACAAACATTTGAAGTGTGGAAGAGAAGATGAAAAATATTACGTGATATGCCTTCGTATCCATTTCCAACGCAAGTTAAAATTATAGTTGCTTTTATGATTTTGCACAATTTTATACGAAAAAAATCTCTAAATGATCTTGCTTTTACAAGATTGGATGATAATCCTGATTTTGAGCCAGATGATATTTTTTCGGATACGGAGGCAGTTTCACAAGGTGCGGTGCATATGGATGAAGGAAGTATGCAGCGCGAAGGAAACAATAGTCATTTTTTCCCTATGAATGTAGTTCGTAACTCAATAGCTAGTAGTTGAATGATGAATAATTAGCTGTGATTTATATATGTAAAACTTTCATAAAGTGCTCAATATTTAACTTCTTTTTTCTTCTAATGAAGTATTATTTCTTCTTTCTACTAAAATAAATAATTAAAAATTAAAAATATTAAAATAAGTATAATAAAGATTGAGCAAGGATAAAAATGACATTTAAGAATGTTACTTTCATTGTATAAATAAATAGATAGATTAAATTAACCTATATAGGTGCTTAAAAAATATAAATAATAATGCTTGAACTTTATGGTTATTTTACATTCCAACCATAATTTTAACCGCAGTTGTTACCAAACATCATAGACTGCTTTCGATATCTCATAACACTTTTAATAAATATTTACCAAATAATCTACTATTTTTTCCAGAAGTAATTTTCACAATATTTCTTGTTGCATCACTCCTCACACTATAACCTTGTTGACAAAGGCAGCCTTAAACATTTTATGGTTTTTTTTTTGGAAACAGGCAGTTCACCTCCTTTAAAAATCCAACTAATCAGCTTAATTAACAATTTATACACTGATCTGAACATTTTAGTGAATTACTAGTTTAACCCTAATGTGGGATATATTCTCTCTCTTTTAATAGAAAAAAGAAAAAAGAAAAAAAGAGAAAGGAAAACAAACACATATTGACTTTGACAGTTTGACCCGGCCTCAACGGTTTTTCGTGTTTTGAGTCTAAACCTCATCAACTGGAAACCGAAACCTTTGATCGGGAAAAAAGGAAAAAAAATGGAGAAAGTGATGAACATAATAAAGCCAAAGGCAAACCCACAGCAGCAACTAAGAGATTGGCAGCGCAAGCTCCGACAGGAATCCCGCAACATCGAGCGCCAAATCCGAGGTAATATTTGCTTTCGTTTTCTTATTTGATGGCTCAATTTCCTTTGCATGGATGGATCTTCGTTTTTGATTGATCGGTTATTCCCAGTTTTTGCTTCGCTTTAATGGGTTTTCCTTCCCCCCTCCGCCCCCAATGCATTTTTAGACATAGAAAGAGAAGAGAAGAGTGTACAAAAGGCAATAAAAGATGCTGCCAAGAGAAATGACATGGTCTCTGCCAAGGTATGCAAAATTCTCAATGCTTCTATGTCTAAGAATTTTCACTCTTTTTTTCAATTTAGTTTTTAAGGAACTGTATAGAAACATAAATTGGCAGTAGTTGAAAGGAGCTTAATGTTGGGTGATTGATCTGTCTCTTTTACGCGCTTATAATGCTTTTGGTGAAAGGAGAAATACATGAGAGTTTAGCTATCAGCTTGTTAGGTTAGAGAGGGAGGGGATGTCCCTGCTGAACTTGGAACTTCTCTCCACTGTGGGATAAAGAGTGATAAATGCGAGTTGTTGGGTTGCTAGAATGGAAGAAATGGGGAATCCCGGATTGAATATGGTGCGGTAGTACTAAGTATTAGGTTGTGTATTATCGAATGGGTTTGAACTTGCAATCTTAAGATGGGTTTCCTTGTTGAGAATTTCAAGTGCTAAGAATATGTCTGTGCATTTTTGTATGGTTGTATTCTGCCCTCTCTTCATCACTTATTTTTTCATTTTGTAATTTATTCCAGACACTTGCTAAGGAAATTGTAAGATCCAGAAGAACAGTTAACCGTCTTCATGAAAATAAGGCACAGATGAATTCAATATCAATGCATCTTGGGGAAAGTGTGGGTATGTTGCTTTTATTCTCACATCAAGTTTTACTTCTTTTCTTATGCTATGTAGTTTCAGATATGACGTCATGGGTTTTAGATCTATTGTTGCATGCATGTGAATCGCCATAAATGTGAGGAATTCAGTTACTGTGGTGTCGTGTATTTTGTTGCTAAAACGAATATTTGTATTGTAAAAGAAATTGTAATGAATTTGATTTGTGTGCAATTAGTGGGAATAATTTAGAGGTGTAGAAGTGAAGGGTGGATAATGTGGGAGCTGCCTTGGGATGTTAATGAAGAAATTAGAAAATACTACCAGGCTTGCCAAGAATACAACTAGGATAAATTTGCTCGATTGGTCAACTATCCAAAACTCCCATACATTGGGCACAATTGTACCATTTGGTTTTTAGTAGTCAATCTGACTGATGTAGGTAACCACCATAATAGCCAATTTAGGGGTCATTCAATATACTGAGCACATCTGGAAGGATTGTTCTGTGGCCTCTTTTACGAATTGGAACTTGGATTTGATATTTTTGCACAAATATAGCTTAAATACATCATAAATGATTTGAAGAATCTGGCTCTAGTTATGAAGATGGGGTAATTGAGTCTTATAAACAGGGTAAAAGGACATGGTTAAAGTTCCAACGCAGTCTCTTAGTAAATAAATGTAGCAACGGCTACATAGGTAAACAATTTTATTACATTTCTGTGGAGAGAAAAAACCGTGTTTCTTGGTTCCATCCCAGGTGACGAAGCAGTGCACTAAATACAATCAGTAGGGTAAAGATTAAAGCCAATGTTTTGGTGGTAGCTGGTACTGGGAAATGGCATGGTAACTTGCAGACAAAATGAATGTGTGCAAATAAGTTTATTGTTGAATCCTATCATTATCTGCATGTAATACAAACAAAGCTGATTTCGATGATAGTGTCATTTCTTCTGAACTTGTTGTAATATGCTTTAACTTGAAATGGGCACGTCATCTTTAACATCAGGACTGCGGAAGTAAAATTGATCAATTAGTGTGGTGGTTTTTTTTTTCCAGCGATTGCCCGTACAGTGGGTCACTTATCCAAGAGTGCAGAGGTTATGAAACTTGTGAACAATCTCATGAAGGCTCCTGAGGTGGCTGCCACAATGCAAGAGTTCAGCAAAGAAATGACCAAGGTCTTGAAACTCTTGTCATGCATTCATTATCTGCACACTTTCAAGAACTATATTCATTTCAAATTGTTCATTGTTTTGACTGAAGGCTTGCCTTTGGTCCTAGATTTGATACTGTGATTTAAGGTTGTTCGAAAGTAGGTGTGCTCTTCTCCTCTCAGTATATTGTGGTGTTTGTGTTCCGTGGATGTCATCTATGCCTGTGTGCAATGCAGATTGATTATACAAATATTGATGTTGTGATAGGTTGTTCCTTCTCCTTTTGAACTATCTGTATATTTTTATGTGCTTGTGTCTGGTGTAATTGTTTGGAAAATAGGTGAAGATTGTAGGAATGTAGTTGCTTTTCTTTCTTTACCATATTTTGGTGCATGTGCGTGTATGGATGTCATCTACACATGGATGCATGTATGTTGACTGAAAGTTGATGTCTTGTTTGTTTTTCCTCTTGAGCCATCTGATGTACATAGGCATGTCTATTGTTATGGCCGAGTTCTCCAGTAATAGGTTGTATTGTTTCGTATTTGCAGGCAGGGGTTATTGAGGAGTTTGTTAATGATGCTTTGGACGATGCACTGGACTCAGAGGATATAGAAGAGGAGACTGAGGAAGAAGTTGAGAAGGTGTTGACCGCCATAGCCGGTGAGACTGCTGCACAGCTACCAGAAGCTGTTAGGAAAGAGAGAGTGAAGCAATCTGCTCAGACAGCGAAAGCAGCAGAGAAGGTATTTGTGACATTCAATCCAGATAATGAAGTTGGTTTCTTTTTTTCACCCTCCACCCCATCTTAAAGAAGCTGATGAATATGTTCATAATTTCAGGAAGAAGCTATCGCTGAAGGTGTTGACGATGAGGAAGAGCTAGAAGAAATTAGGGCTCGACTTGCCAGGGTTAGGTCATAGATTCTTCCTTCCGGTTCTCTCCTCCATCACAATCAATTGATATTCTGCAGAAGGTGCGCACATACATGTGACCCTTTCGTCACCATGTTGTTGCGGCAGATGAAACGTAATTTTCCATTATGAATGAATGGTTTATATCAAAACGTGTATTAAAAAGTAACATATTCCTACTTGTTAAGTCATATTCATTCTCATCATCCATACAAAAGGTAAATGTCATAAGTTAGTTACACTGAAATAAGTTGTCTCATCAGGGAGCAAATGCCAACAGGGTCGTCTAGATCCACTAGTACGCGTGTGTATGTTAAATGTATCGCCGAAACTTGAGTCAGTGGTATCTAAAGTGTTTCAACTTCTAATTGCAGAATGATCATGTTTATTTTTGTTAATGAATGTATGTTCGTGCTTATATTTGTTATAAGAAGTATGATCTTAGGTTATTTTATGAAATGGAATTTTTCATCAAGGATGAAAATATAGGTTTTCTACCAGGTACCATTATCAATTGGGGGCATGATCTGTGTAATGGAAACTGCTATTCATAAGCATAACAGGAGAAAAGCAGTCCATAAAACATGCATAAAAAGCCAAATCTTTATAAATTATGGACTGCTACGTTTGGATGTTAGTTTTGATACAACAACATTAGCCATATTCACGCTGGTTGAGCCAGAACTAATTTTGTTCACACTGATGGGTTGATTTATTGAGTGGTGGAATGCCCGCTAGATAGTAATAATCGAACCAGCTGTCGCTTAGTAAAAGGGTGAGAGTGTCGTGCAACTCATTCTATTAACTGCCAGTCGGTTACACGTAGTTTTCTGTTACAGATTTAAAAACCTAAAAACCAAACCTTCCTGAGTTAAGAAGTTGAGTGAAGACAGTGTCTTTCTACAAAAAAGAACGTGTTATATTTGTGGTAATGGGATTTCATTAATTAGGTTAATACTCCATTTTTTTATATTATTATTTCAAGGTTTTGTGTCTCGCTTGCACGCAAGACAATCCCACCACCCAAAAACAAAACCTTCAATTGTGTAGCAAACCCGTCACTGTATTTCTTTTTAGTAAAGTAACAGAATAGCACAAAAAAACAAAATCAAAATAAAAGATTATTTGCAATAATGTATTAGAGAATATGGATAAAAAGATGCATTAATTTTTAATGGGAATTGGAGGATACGTCATCTCATCCTTATACAATGCCTTTCAAGAAAAGTTATGGTTACAACCAAATAAAATAAAGATGAACCCTAAATTATTTGATAGTATTTAATCAATATAGTATGAATAATAAATGATACTATTAAAAATTGACTCTGTTGTAGTCCTAAAAAAACAACAATTTAAGTGCTAGTTTGGAAATTATATTTTTTTAGGCCGAACTACATATATCCACAAATAAATTATGCCAAAATTGATCTTATTTGCGTTGAGTTAATTTATTAAAAAGTAAATAATATTTCGAGCCAACATCCTCTAAAGAGCTGAAAACGACACACGCTAATCACTTATTATTGGTAGAAAAAGCCATCTTTGACAGCTAAAATGAAAAATACCAAGAAAATAAAAACAAATTAGGAAAAAAAATATCTGAGTGTTTTTATTGATAAAAACAAAAAGAAAAAAAATCTCTGTTCACATTGCTTAGCTTCTTTTTGGTACAAAAAGTTGCTTATCTATAATAAACAGACTTTAATTTTTCTCTCCCGTTTTATTTCTATGAATTAGAATAAAATTTAAGTTAATATTCTAATTATTTGATTTATATATCACAATAAGGTAAAAACAGAAGTGTAATTTACTAATTTTGAGGCCACCAATCACAAACATTCCATGAGGGTTTGACCTTAGAGCAAAAGAAGCATCTTTACATGATTTTGTAATGCAAATCCCAGGAGATCCTATTAACTTTCTTTTGTTTATTGTTAAGTCAAGTAAGTACCTAAATTGATTAACATTACATTTTTTTTTTTTTTAATATTTATGAATTATCATTACCGTTTCAAAGATCGAACTCATAACCTATATCATAACCAGTTGAACTACAACCTCTCCTCGTGTGCGATTAACATTAGTTTTTATGAAGTGTTTCATAAAAGAAAATAAAATAAAATTTCAATTAATCACGTACAGTGAATTTTATTCAATTATATACTTCCAACTAATACAATTATTGCCATGAATTCTATAATCTCAATTTTCAAATTCACAACTTCCAATTCATTTGGCCATAATTAGCATAAAAATACATTGTATTATTCCAATATATATAAAAACAAATATATGTATACTTTTAGCGCCAATCAGTTCATGCAACAGGCGCGCATCCTAATAGTGATGCTTCAAGAAAAGAAAAAGGGGAAAGGAGAGAATATAAAAAAGAGTAGCAAAAATCAAATAAATCAAGATTCCATGGAGCCAAAAAAGGAACAAAAAACAGATAATACTGATAATTACTTGACCATTCTCCTTCCCTCCTACGCACCTTTTCCTTACTACGCCAACTCGGTTCATCAAAACTATTTAAATCCCCATTTTCTCATTGCAACACCATTCAAAACTTCCAAGAAGAAAAAAACAATGGCATCACCTGTATCTTGCACGCTCTTTTCTGTGTTTCTTATTCTCTTGACTTCAGCGTTCTCGGTATGTGCAATTCGTACAATCAGCAAGAAACTTGACTTACCGCCAAACTCGCCAAGACAACAAGCGGAAAAGCTCATCAGATCGCTTAACTTGTTCCCGAAACATGACTTCAACTTGGCCCACGACGATAGCTCGATGGAAACGAGTCCAAATATTGTCGAGAAGCAGTTCAAATTTGACGCTCTTGGTGATCCTTCCCCTTCTGTTCAGGATTTCGGTCATCATGCTGGGTATTACAGCCTTCCCCACACAAAAGCTGCAAGGTAATTAAGACAATAATACAGTAATGGTCAGCATAATGGTTTAGACTATAGCTCAATGTTTCCTATCATATACAATCAATGCTTATAACCTTCTGCCAATTGTTTGTAGGATGTTCTACTTCTTCTTCGAATCACGGAACAGAAAAGATGATCCTGTTGTGATATGGTTGACTGGAGGACCGGGATGCAGCAGCGAACTGGCATTGTTTTATGAGAATGGTCCTTTCAAGATTGCAAACAACCTGTCTCTTGTGTGGAATGACTATGGTTGGGACAAGGTATTCCAGTTGCTCAACCCTCTCCATACCTCAATTTCCCTTTGCAGCACCTGGGTATTTTTATCTGAATACAAACACTCTACTTGCCAAAAGGCGCAATTATCGACAGTTTCAAAAGAAAGGGGCACAATTATCAACGAACTCACAGAAGTTAACATCATGAGTAGGAACAATCTCACCACACAGAATAAGCAATTTTTAGAACCTTCCAACACCTATGAGGCAGTTGGATACAAGTTAAAAAAAATTCAAGATGGCAACAGACTCTAAGACACATACCTATGACCAAAACAATTACTTCACAACTATACCTACAGCTTCTCGTCTATAGTATTCTCCTTTTCATGACTAGAAAATGTATTTTGGTCTTTGGCAGGCATCAAACCTCATATATGTTGATCAGCCTACTGGAACTGGCTTCAGTTATACAACAGATGAGAGTGATCTGCGGCACAATGAGAAAGGCGTAAGCAATGACTTGTATGACTTCTTGCAGGTCAGTTCTTTCCTTACAATTTAGTTTTGGTTATGGATAGGTATTTCTGAACAGTATTGACTTCTGCTTCTCTGTGTAATGCTAGGCATTTTTCAAAGCGCATCCTCAGTTTGCTAAAAATGATTTTTACATAACTGGAGAATCTTATGCCGGGCACTACATCCCAGCTTTTGCTTCTCGGGTTAACCAAGGAAACAAAAACAAGGAAGGAATTCATATAAACCTGAAGGTATGTTATTTCCATAAACATCAAATCTGATCCTAGATTCCTAGTGGATTTATCATAATGCTATACTGTATTCAAAATGTGTCTACCTATGTAAATGTTTGGACAGGGATTTGCCATTGGTAACGGCCTAACTGACCCCGCCATCCAATACAAGGCATACACGGATTTCGCTCTGCAGTCAAAGTTAATCCAACAGTCAGATTATGAGAGAATTAATCAGAAAGTTCCAGGTTGTGAACAGGCAATAAAAGCTTGTGGTAATTTCTAATTCCCACCTGAGCTATAAGTAATGAACTGTTACTCTATACGTGGTTGAAAATACTAACTGAAAATAATTTGTCAGGCACTGATGGGGAAACTACTTGTGCAAACGCATATTACATTTGCACCGATATATTCAATGACATCATGTCTATAGCTGGTGATATAAATGTAAGGAAGCGCTTCTTCAATTCTCAATACTCCAAAGTAAAGGAACAGAAAACTAAGAGTAGTGTCATCTAAACAGAAACAGATTTTGCTGAAATATGTTATTCTTTTGATCTGCAGTACTATGATATCAGAAAAAAGTGTGTGGGCAGTTTATGCTACGACTTCTCAAACATGGAGACATTCCTCAACAAGAAAACAGTAAGGGATGCTATAGGAGTTGGAAACATAGATTTTGTTTCATGCAGCAATGATGTTTATCAAGCAATGACAAATGATTGGATGAGGAATCTTGAAGTAGGCATTCCAGCTCTCCTTGAGGATGGAATCAAGGCGCTTATCTATGCTGGAGAGGAGGATCTCATATGCAACTGGCTTGGTAAGCCACTATAGCTAAGTCGCAGTGTTCTTCTACTGCTTAACTGGAGACCTAAATAGCAATAGAACACATTATTTATGTGGTTGTCACCTGGCAGGAAACTCGAGGTGGGTCCATGCCGTGGAATGGTCGGGACAAAAAGCATTTGTAGCAGCTGCTACCGTTCCATTTGTTGTTGGAGGAGCAGAAGCAGGTCAGCTAAAAAGCCATGGCCCACTAACTTTCCTCAAGGTCAGTCTCTCTCTATCCTAAGTGTGTGATTTCTATGTGCCCCAATATCTAGTCCTAACATCACTTTGATTGTCTAAAACAATAACCAGGTTCATGAAGCTGGTCACATGGTTCCAATGGATCAACCACAAGCTGCATTACAGATGCTTAAAAGCTGGACACAAGGCAAGCTTCCCATTGCTACGACTAGGCATAACATTTCTCCCAAATGATATCAGTTAAGCATCTCGTCATGTTCCAGAATAGCCTCACATTGTGGCTTCTGAAAATAGTGTACTTCTCACACATGAGTTCTGCTAGTTTCAAGATCAATTGTTTCAACAACTTAGACAAAGAGATAATAAAAAAAGATCTTTTGCAAGTCACTGATTATTTTATCATAAAATCGCAAGTCTTTGCTATATAAACAATGGCAGGTCAGCAAAAATTTGATTCTCCAGGGAATGTGAGCCAACAATAAGTAATGGGCCAGGAAAGGTAACAATACCACAGAACACAAACTTTAAGGTTTTACATAACCTCTGATACTGTAAAAATCATGATACTATATCCTAATATCGCCAATTTATCTGTGGTTTACAAGAGGTGAGAGACCTTTCTATCTGCAGAGGAATGTCTATGACCATTACATTCAGTAATAGCCTCCCACTTCAATTGAAAAGGGTAACAAGTGTTTAGTTCAGCGCAAGTTTAGATACTTGAATAATATTAGAACTCTTGCTTCAATCGACTGATACATCATAACTAAAATCCAGAGCTTGATCAAATAATCAGTAACAAAATAAGCAACAAAACGAGGAAGGATTTCATTTCCACAGATAGCATTTAAACGATTCAGTACAAACCAGATTTCCCCACCAGTCCTACAGGCTCATGTTTTACCAGTCAACAAACGAAGCCAAAGACACAAAAAGAAAAAAATGGAGTGAAGCGCTAAGAACGTGCTCTTACCCCACCATAATATTCCCTCAAGGACACAATTGCAGGCTGAAAACCAGACCTCAAAGGTAAAACCGAAACCACTCGCAAATGTTGGGCATTACCATTCTTTGGTTTGGATAGAGTCATTTTAAACATCTCCCCTTCTAGAATCTTACCAGCATTGGCAGCTGCATAAAGCACATCCCATTTTGGAAATAGTTTTATGTTCAAGCCATTATCAATCTTTAAATCCCAATTACTTTTAATTCATTAGCAAAAAAAATAAAGCAAAGCGCCAACTAAAAGATTATAGTATTTTTGCAAGTTCTACCAGCAAAAGGATGAAGCTTGGCAAAGTCAAAGAAGTCATCTGCAGTGCAACCAAACAAAACCCTAGCAGCTCTATCAAAGCATATCACATTGACCACATTGGAATCCGTGGCTATTGAAACCTACCAAGAAAGGAAAGTATACAATGGAAACAAAGAATAAGAAAAACCCATTAAAGAGAACAAATTGACAATTGGAATTGGGTAGAGAAAACAGTGGGAAAAACATACAATGAGACGAAAAAGGCGCTTGGAAGAAGTGTGGGTGCAGAAGTTGCAGACGGAATTTGGATTGTCAGGGAGGGTTCTCTCGCAGCGAGAGCATGCTCTGTAAGAGAGAGTGCTATGGTCCATTCCTATCACTGCACACGTCACCGTCGTTGGCTTGTCGCTCTCCATGTCTCTACCTCTGCCTCTATCCTTATGATAATTCTTTGTTTTGGGGAGTAGAGAAGCTAAAGGCACGCGCCTGTTTGGGAACTTTGGATTTTAGTACTCTCCCAACCTCCAGTATTTTAATTAATCAAAATTTTAAAAATCAAAACCCTATTAATTATGGGATACAACATGGTATCGAGGACATTATTATCAAATCCGACTGCTTAGAGGTGGTATACGCTCTACGTTAAAAGGAGATCCCCTTAGGCTTAGGGTATACAGGCTTAATCCGCCACGACGTGGTGTCAATGGCCAAGAGGGTTGCATCATGTTCTTATGTGCACATTAGGAGGGTGCATAACGTGTCTGCTCACAATCTGATGTGTTAGTCAATGTGATTTAATTCTACTTTTTTTTCAAAAAAAAAAACTCTCCTCTCTTTCTTTCTTTTAAGTGATTAATGAATACGAGTATGAATGATTAACATAAATAAATTAGTATCTCTAAAAAAATTTAAGATGGACAGACCCTAAAATGGATTTGGCTTTCAACCAAACGAAAAATTAGCATCTGAATGGTTTGCTCTGGTGTTGCCTGCCTACTTCAAATACAAGCAAAATCAGCTGTGTATGGCAACTACCTAACATCCATGTTCAGTAGAGCATGTAATCCAAAGAATGCAGAGAAAATCAAGATGAGAGGCAAGTAACTTTAAATACAAAAGATGGCTCAGCCCCAATTCAAAAACAGAAGAAAGTAAATAACAGTATGAATGAATGAATGTTTCCTGTCTTCAAAAGAGTGAAAAACAAAAAGGAACAGCACTCGGGACAATGAAAAAAGTTGGAAGCTTAAGCCTTGGTCTTGGTAGGTTTGAGAAGCTTAACAGTTTCCCAGGTGAAATCCGGGTCGTCACGACCAAAATGCCCATAGGCGGCAGTCTTTTGGTACCTAAAGTTCCCTCCTCGCATCAAATCAAGATTGATAGAAATCATCCCTGGCCTAAAGTCAAAGTTCTTCTTTATTAACGCCAGTATATCTTGGTCTGAAATCTTTCCCGTCTTGTAAGAATCCACAAACACAGACAACGGTTCTGCCACACCAATTGCGTAAGAAACTTGCACGAGACAGCGCCTGGCAAGCCCTGAAGCTACGACACTCTTTGCGGCCTGCCTGACTATATATGCACCACTCCGATCCACTTTCGTGGGATCTTTTCCAGAGAAGGCACCACCACCATGGGCACCCCACCCGCCATAAGTGTCAATGATGATCTTCCTACCAGTAAGCCCAGCATCTCCATGAGGACCACCAATGACGAAACGACCTGATGGGTTCAGGTGGAAGATGGTCTTGTCATCAAGGTATTGGGAAGGAATGACTGGCTTAATCACATGTTCCTTCAAGTCTTGAGCAATCTGCTCATTGCTGACAGTTTCATCATGTTGAGTAGAAATGAGGACAGTGTGAACCCTGATTGGAACCATGGCTCCACTATCATTCTTGTATTCAACAGTCACTTGAGTCTTACCATCAGGTCTCACCCATGGACATGTCTTGTTCTTCCTCACCTCAGTGAGTTTAGCTCCGAGCTTGGTTGCAAGAACATGGGTCAATGGCATCAGCTCAGGTGTCTCATCTGTGGCATACCCGAACATGTGGCCTTGGTCTCCCGCACCAACCTCCTCAGGTTTCTTGGAAAAGTGTCCATGGACACCCTGAGCAATATCAGGACTCTGTTGCTCAATATTGACAAGGACTTTGCAATTATCAGCATCAAGACCAACATCAGCTGAAACAAAACCAATACCTCTGCAGGTGTCACGAACAATCTTCTCATAATCTACTGTAGCCTTAGTGGTGATTTCGCCAAAGACCATCACCATATTTGTCTTGGTGCAGGTCTCACAGGCAACTTTACTGTCTGGATCTTGCTCCAAACAAGCATCTAGGATTGCATCAGAGACTTGGTCACATATCTTGTCGGGATGACCTTCGTTAACAGACTCCGAAGTGAAGAGGAAAGTATCCATCACCAACCTGAATGGACATCACAAATACAGGAAACAAAAACCTCAGTTTACCAAAATCAGTCATCAAAAACTATAAATGTGGATGAATGCAATTGGATTCTGTTCCCAACATAATTGTCCAACAGTCAATTTGCAGTATAACTCTAAACTTACTCAACAAATCAGCAAATTTGCAACAAGACAGAAACTTTAGTGAATATTGATTCCCAAGAAACAAAACAATCTAGCTATCGACATGAATTCAGATAAAACCAAGACATACCCACCAGAACTCACATCCAATAAAACTATAAATATTATCCAAAGAGGTGATCTGGAGACAACTACATTGTCATTCACTATAATCTCATACTAAAGAGTAAGAATCTTAGGACCCTATTGTTGAAAAGGAAAGAACTTTAAGAACCAGTGAGTGAGTAAAGCTATATTACTTACCTGCGCAAGGAGGGAAATGGGGCAGAGAGGGAATGAGAAGTGAAGGAGGAGATAGAGTGGTGGAACTGGAAAGCGAGGAAAGTTTACAACTTTATAGGGGAAGAGAGGATGGAGGTGGCGTTTAACGGTTTGGATATGGACGGGAAGATAGGAGCCACTACTAACCATTGTTGATTGACTCGCTCCTTCTCTGTACTCTATCATTCTGGAATTCGATCCTCTTTTTTCGCTCTAATCACTTCGGGCTTCTGGGTCGTGTCGTGCCCTACTAGACTCTACCATCACTATCACTATACATTAGTATCATCAACAACAAACTCTCAATAACCGCCCGTCCGCCCGCCCCAACTCTATGTACTCATTTTGTACATCGCGTTTTCTGCTATGTATCACATTATTTCTTCCGAAAATTGATGCAAAAAAGTTTACATTAGAGATTTTTTTGACGATGTACCTTTAAAACATATTAATTTTAGAGTGGTAAATTTAAAATGAAGTAATTAATATAATAAAGAGAGATGATTAGTGGAGTATACGAAATTAATAATTACTTTAGTCTGTGTGATTAAAGTTAAAAAGAAAACTATAAAAATACAGTACATTTAAATTAACAAGCGATTATCCTATCACACCTAATAATAATTACATTAATTAATTAAATTATAAAATTCATTGATTGATGTGACTTAATTAGGAATTAGGATGTAACTAATATCTCTATTCATCTTCCCTAACAATTATGACAATTCAATTTTTTTATTAATTAAAATAATTACTTCCTCCGAATTTTTACGTGGTCGTTTATTATTGTTGCAGCTGCTAGTAAGAGAAAATAGAAGTTATCTTTCTCTCATTTGCTTTTTCAGTTTGCAAAAAAACAAATCTAGTTGAATTTTTTTTAGGGTACTCATAGCTTTTATCAACGAGGAGTCCGGAGCCACAAATTGCCACAACAATGGCTAGTTTTTTAATTCTTTATTGGTTTTAAATTTATAATCATGTTAGGTGACGAAAAAATACTTCCTTCGAATTTACTCCCTCCGGCACTTATTAAACGACGTTTACTGTTTGGGCACGTATATCGAG
>NBIL01117178.1:0-12351 GCA_002752925.1 Viola pubescens var. scabriuscula | reverse complement strand
GATAAATCAAGAGTGTCTCATTAAAATCTTAAACCCATCAAAGAATTACATTACAACAATAATCAAACTAACATAAACCTCTCTCTTTCGATCGTAAAGAAATGGAATGTTTGAACTTTGAAGGAGATCTCGAATAGGAAATCGAAAAGAATGATATGAGAGTGTCAATCTAGGCAGGTTTCATTCGTTATTAATTTCTTGGTTGAATTAGGTCCACTCCTCTATCACTCCAAATAATTCATGCAAGCTCTCGATAATCGACACTGACAGTTTTGTAATTGGTATAGTACAACATTTTATCATTCATTTTCGTCTCTCAACATCTCTCCATTTAGTGTCGACAATTCTTTTCCATTGTTTGTTTTCATTAAAGTATGTTTAGTTATTTTATTGGTCTGCAATTTTTGTTTATTATATAGTTTATTATACACTCTTTATAGAAGCTTAAAAATAATAAACGAGGTTGGTTCAACATACTTTACCAACCTAACCATTGACCTAACATCCTTCACTATCCCACCTTTTATTTTTCTCTCAAACTCTTGCATAGATTAACCATATCTTCATTTTGTTCTTAAAAGAAGATGACGAGAGTGACGACCCATAAAGCTTTAATTTAATTAATTATATTTAATTATACTTTTCTTTTGGTGATAAAAAAAAGTATACTTTTTTAATCGTTATAGTCCGTACATTTTGGCCTCATCACCTACTAGACAAAATCCTACCCAAAAAAAAAAGAAAAAATTGGCAGTTTATATTATGGGCCATTTAAACACCTACAAACACACAATCATGTATAAATTAATGATTAGAAAATTATAATCTGTCTCTTAAACATAATAGTTCCACGATTGGAAAGACAATCACCGGTTACGTAATTGATAAGTGAGTTAAAATAAGCTGAGGTTTGATATATTTGAACCATGTCCACAAATAATTTATTTAATTTAAATACTGTAATTATTTTCGTTTTCATTAGAACCATATACTCGCGAAATCGTACCAATTTAAACCTCGATCAGTACCACACCTCAAAATTCTAATATATAGTTTTAATTCACCTTATACTTTTAGTCAAATTAAAACTTCCCTTAATTTAAAGAAGTTTGAGTTGAATCTTAGCGCTTGGATTAAAACAATTTTTGATTAAACTCATACACATATAAGTAACACGGAAAATGAAGTTAAGAGGTAGCCAAGAAGGTTAGAGAATTACTCTCTCAAGTTTTAAAAGAATGTCTTTTCTTACGGATTCTTATTGTTTATAATACTTGCCATTTTATCTTTTCCGAAGCATATATTTTATGCAAATGATAATTTTTTTAATGAATCAACCCAATTTGATAATGATGTGGTAATTTGAGTAAAAATTATGAGTAAAAATGAAACAATATAGAATAAAATAAGATCAAAATTATTATCCTATAAATTTTTACTATACTAAAAAAATATTTTTTCAAGACTACTGGAAAAAGATTAAAGCATAAAATATAAGTACTTAATAATGATTGGACAATATGCAATTCCTTCGACCACCGTTCCACCAATTGCTAACATTACTAAGAGTAGGTCCATCTCGTGTCATCAAGAAATTAGTAGTAATTAATTGGGTATGTATATCTTATACTAGAGTTATAATTTCACTTACTACTATATCATATGTCGGATTCATGAATCATAAAAAGGAGACTTTTATTTTCAGCACGCGCAGCAACGTAGTACATATCTCAGTTTATATTTTATTATTATAATTTAAATTAATACTATTAGGGGCATATTAGAAAGAAGTTAAATAGTCTGCATATATAACCAATGAGCTATTAACGTTTAGAATTGAGTCAAATAAGACATTATATTTGTATCATATGTTAGGATAAGCCACTATATTTATAATTGAGTCAAATAAGTCACTGCATTTATCCATTTGATCTACATTAGCCACTCTTTCCTAAAAATAGTTATACCTTGTTTGGCATATAAAAAAACAGCGGTTATACTGACTTAGAAATTAAATTTAAAAATAAAAATATAAAAAACCGACATATCAGAAAAACTAAATAAATAAATAAAATTGAGTGCACATAAATAGTGGTTTATTATTTTGATCTTACTCGATGTTTTGTCTCTAGAAAATGGAATATTATTTTAATCTCGCTCGATTTTTTATTTTTGAATATTTGATCCAATTTTTTATTTTTCAATTACAAAAATGAGTATTGGGCATGGTTTTTATGCAAACTATTTAATTTCTTTCTAATATAACCTATGAGCTATTACCCTTTTTCCATATTTCTTGCATAAAAATATAAAATTAATTTTTGAGCTCGATTTCTTATAATTTACATTTTTTATTTGTATCAAAACAATTCACATGTTAATATCCATAGTATTCCTATAATGGTAATCAGGACCACAATCTAGATTTAGAATATTTGTAACAAATCATGGTCAGTTACATTAGGTTGGTTTTTATATGTTTTTGTTATCCGCAACCCATAAAGATTCGTCATCTCATTGATAATTTACTAATCATACACAAAATGTTCTAGAAAATATATTATTCTGTGTTCTTATCAAGTGTTTTGCTTTTGTGATCATGGCATGCCTTCTTTATACAGGTTAGTTAGAAAATTTATTTACCGATTTAGATCCAACATTTTTCTTTCGATGGGTGAAGATGAGATTCGAAATAAAAACCCTAATAAAAAATTACTATTTACTAGCTATATATATATATATATCCAAATCTATCTTCTTTGTATATAATATTCAGAAAGAATATAATTGGATAAACATGAAGGTTATGATCAAGGGTATAAGATGGATAAATGCTAGTTTTTAGAAGTATAAAAATATAAATTACATTTTTGTAACTTATTGAATTATAAACCATGTTTGAGTATATGTTTACTAGATGAAGTAAGTACTCATGTTAAAGAAACTAGTTACGTAGAAAGGTGAGAAACCCGTTAGCTACCAAAATTAAGTACAATTATATGTGCAACAAAGAGTAGAAAACATTTTGGTTTGGATTAATGAAGTTGTTGGCCTTTATTGTAAACTATTTTGTTTAATTAGGTACTTGTGATAAGGTAAAATTGGAACCCGCATATCATGTTGACGCGCTAGTTCTTGTGCTATAAGTTTGTTTAGTTTGGTCCTTCTAGTTCTAGTTAATGTATTATAACACCAATTATTATTTATGGTGTTAATTAGGTCATTCGATCACGTAAAATTTAACAAAAAAATAAATCGACAATAATAATAAGACCAAATTGATATAAATAATAGTCGTTAGAGGTTTAAAATTAATTTTAATAGAATGAGGACTAAATCGGGAACAACCAATACATATGGGGTGAATTTAAACTTTCCCTAAAATACAACTACCCAAACAGTCCGTTGGCACATAATTTTCACGCCTGTTCACTCCCTCACTCTCCCTCCATTTTGTTTTTACTCGTCGCCTGAAAAGACAGAAAAAAGAAAAGGGAAGAGAATAAAGAAAGAAAAAGAAATACCAGTGCTGCTGGTATTTATGCTTACTCACAACACACTACCTCCTCCTCATTCACGCGAAAATCCTCCTGTATTCCGTAACCTGTTCGCAAAAAAACTGTCTTGCAGCACTACTCCACACGTACTCCCTTTCTTTGGCTCCATTTTCTCAGTCTCTTCTGCTCTTTGTCATCTTGCATTTTCTGTGCGCCTTTTCTCTTTCAGGTCATGTAACTCTGCACCTCTTCTTACATTCACACCTAAAGCTTCTGTCTTGTTCCTCAAAAGGGTCTCTTTTGATTAATGTAACTTTGTGGAAAGTTTTGATTGATGCCCATCTCGTTAAAACTGTTCTGAATCGATTTTCTGTTGTGATTTCTATCATGAGTTGTCGTTAATCTTCTCGTCTAGACACATGTTGTTCACTGTCTTTGGAATTTTCAAGGCTTTCTTTGAGTTCTTTTAATGCCCATTTGGTTTCAAATTGTCCAAAACAGTTAAAAAAATGCAGTCTTTGATGATGGGTCCTCGTTAGTTTGTAAGTTTTTGCTCTTTGAGTATAATTTATTTTGAGCTTGACTTGAATTTTGGCTTGTTTTCAGCTTCTGGTAGAACATGTAATTTTAATCTGTCAACCACATTGGTTTGCTTTTATTGGGCATTGCTGATGAATACAAGTGTTTTTTCGATAATGAAGTAAAAGTTCAGTGTTAATGGATCTAAATTTCATGGGATTGAAACGCTAATAGAATCTGAGCACATGGAGAGTATCTATTTTTTCCGTTAATTTTGAGAGTTCTATTCACTATGGATTCCATACGCTAGCATCCTTCATTCTTAAGGGATACAATGGAATTTTAAGTGATTATATTCATTGCTAACCGATATTCTTTTGTCCTTCATATAAAATACACCAGTATCATTCTTTATATAGTAGCTCAAATGGAAGATTCTTCAACTGTATATAGCTTACTTTTAGGTTGAAGACATTTTACCAATGGTTAGTTTAGGAGTACATTTCTGCCCTTCTTCTGGTCCATCTGCCCATTGGTCCCAATTGGTATCTTCAGCTATGGAAGTTTAGCTACCATCTTTGCCTCTCGAGTGGTCTAAATCCTGTTTTGAGTCTGTTATTTTGCGTTCTATCTTGATTAGCTGTTTTTTGAAATATTTTTTTAAGAGTCTGTTTCACTCCTTCATATTTACCATAACTTTTGAGTTAACATGGAGGAAACATTTGTTCCCTTCCGTGGAATAAAAAACGATCTCAAAGGAAGACTATTGTGTTACAAGCAAGACTGGACAGGTGGCTTGCGAGCCGGAATTAGGTTTGTGATTCTTCTTGTTTATCTTAATCGAAAGTACTATAGTGTTAGTATCAGATTGTAAGGAATTTGAATAAGCATGCGAATTATCAGGAGAATATTTTTTTTTGGCGATGGTGGTAAAATGCAGATATGCGGTGCCTTAAAAAATGTTCTTATAAAAATGACAGCCATTATTTCCTTTCATTAGGATCCTCGCTCCAACAACATATATATTCTTTGCTTCAGCAATTCCAGTGATATCCTTTGGAGAACAGCTGGAGAGGAGTACAGGTCCATTAGCTTTTTACGTTTTTACTGTCCTTTTATTCATACTTCAGTCATCATCTGCCTTGACATGAGATTTTGATCACATGTTACAGATGGAACTTTGACAGCAGTGCAAACTCTGGCATCAACAGCCCTCTGTGGCATTATACATTCAGTTGTTGGTGGACAGCCCCTGCTCATACTAGGGGTTGCTGAGCCAACAGTACTTATGTATACATTTATGTTTAACTTTGCAAAGGATCGGAAGGACTTGGGGCCAAAGCTATTCTTAGCCTGGACAGGATGGTATTATTTAAGCATTCTTTGATTAGCTTATATTGATGGTGTAATTTTCTGGTGACACTAAAATATTTCATTAACTTGGGTGACAGGGTCTGTGTTTGGACGGCCTTGTTGCTCTTCTTGCTAGCAGTTTTGGGTGCATGCTCTATAATCAACAGATTTACACGTATAGCGGGTGAATTGTTTGGTCTGCTTATTGCAATGCTCTTCATGCAGCAAGCCATAAGGGTCAGTAATCATAATGCGTTCACTTTTTTTTTTGTGCCGTAGACACATAAGGGATTCAAATGCTCTCTTTTTTTCTTCAAAAAGCTACATTCAAGTAGAGGCCAATTTTCATTTCTTCATTGATTGTCAAGGTCCTTCTTTTTACAAGTGTTTTTCTGCACAGTAACTTGACAACCCACTAGCATCAGTAGAAACTCCTTCATTGCACTTTAAACGTATGAATTTAATCCTACAGGGAGTTATAGAGGAGTTCGGCATACCCCAGAGGGAAAATCCTAATCAGACCGCGCTGCAATCATCTTGGCGATTTGCTAATGGAATGTTTGCGCTGGTTCTGTCCTTTGGCCTTCTTCTGACTGCACTGAAGAGCCGGAAAGCTAGATCATGGCGTTATGGGGCAGGTAGAGGAGTTATTCAAAGTCTTAAATAAAGTCTCACATCTGTTGCTTTATGTTTCATTATCATCGTTGTATTGCGGTAGCTTGCCTCTTCTTTCCAGTAAATTGGTTAACCACTTTTCATTTGGTTTTCTGTGCTTGTATAACACTTCATGGTCAGCTCTGTAACTATTATTAACCATTCTTACTACTTTATTTTCATTCGAAAGGATGGCTACGAGGATTTGTTGCGGACTATGGAGTTCCACTAATGGTACTTGTGTGGACTGCTGTATCTTACATACCAGCGAAAGATGTTCCAACAGGTATCCCAAGGCGGCTTTACAGTCCAAATCCATGGTCTTCTGGTGCATATTCAAATTGGACAGTTATCAAGGTGAAGCCCAGAGTACAACTGCAGTCAAGTGCTTTATCTTATTGTCTATACAGCACCCTTACTGTGGTTGGTTATGCAGGAAATGGTCAATGTACCTCCTTTATACATAGTCGGAGCATTTATTCCTGCAACCATGATTGCTGTGCTTTATTACTTTGATCACAGTGTTGCATCTCAACTTGCACAACAAAAGGAATTCAATTTGAAGAAACCAGCTTCCTATCATTATGATCTTCTGCTTTTGGGGTTCTTGGTAAGCTGTTGCTCTGAAACATTTGTTATTCCTATAATGGCTCAACGTAAAATCGTCCAGTTAACCACAAGCAGTTTTACACGTGTTATCTTCTCTGCTTTTTTAACTGATCTTATTTATCTGACTAGGTTATACTGTGTGGGCTGATTGGCATCCCCCCGTCAAATGGTGTAATTCCGCAGTCTCCGATGCATACAAAAAGCTTGGCTACCCTTAAACATCAGGTAATGGTATTAGTCTTTCTACCAGATTCAAAATATGGCTATGGCTTGTACGATATGCGCGGTTTAATGTAAAACTTTTTGTAGTTGTGGTCTTCATTAGCCATCAATACTATTTATCTGGTTTTGAAATTCAAGTAGTTTCTTTCCATAAAAAAGAAGAAAAGGTTCAGATGATGAGACGGTAGGAATATATCAAACCCCTTATTTTTACATTGCTGGGAAGCTGGAGCAAACTCTGACCTTTTAGTCCACCATTTTACTGCAAAGCATCCATGAGCTGGATCTTAGTCTTGGCTATTTGAAGTGAGCCATGGCTTAGCTCTTAAGTTTAGGATCATCAACATTCTTCGTGAATATCTCTTATGACTAAATAATGCTCTTCCCTGTTCCCTAGTAAGTGCTTTAGATTCTACAATGGTGTAGGTGTCATTTCACTTTATGTATACATACAGCAAAATTACAAAAAAAAAAAATTACACTAATGTGGCAACGTTTGAATTGTACATCTTCACTTTATGACCACATCACTTAAAATGACATCATCCATATTATGCCAGATCAATTGGTATGAAAATTTTGTAAAGTTTGTTAGTGCGTAAAGCATTTTCCTTGTATACTATGTTTCTTATTAAAGATGTACGATTGATTATTTTCCTGTTTGTTTCTTTACTTTTGAACAGCTTTTGCGGAACAAACTTGTTGCAACAGCCCGAAAAAGTATGCGTAAGAATTCAAATCTTGGACAGTTGTACCGAAGCATGCAAGAAGCCTACAATGAAATGCAGACCCCATTAGTCTATCAATTGCCATCCTCTTTGGTAGGTTGACCCTCTTATGATGCTTTGTGTTATAAGTGGTTGGTTCCTTTACATTTTTTTTCCTCACCTTTAATTCAAATAGGGACTAAAAGAGTTGAAAGAATCCACAATCCAATTGGCGTCAAGCACTGGCTACATTGATGCCCCTGTTGATGAGACTGTGTTTGATGTTGATAAAGATGTAGACGATCTTTTACCAGTTGAAGTCAAAGAACAACGCTTCAGCAATCTGCTTCAGGCACTTATGGTTGGCTGTTGTGTTGGTGCTATGCCTCTCCTGAAAAAGATCCCAACTTCAGTTCTTTGGGGCTACTTTGCTTTCATGGCGATCGAAAGTTTGCCAGGGAATCAATTCTGGGAGAGAATACTGTTGATTTTTACTGCGCCAAGTCGAAGATACAAGTAAGTTATATATATTAATTTTGCTGGTTAATTTTTAATCAGGAGCTCACTAGACAATACATTTGAACTGAGTAGTGATGTTATGATTTATGATGCCTATAGTGTAGTCTTTGCAGTGATGCTGCTCGGATAATTTAACTATCTGATCCCCATCTTATTCTTCAGGGTGTTGGAGGAGTATCATGCAACCTTCATCGAGACAGTGCCCTTTAAAGCTATTGCCATCTTCACCTTGTTCCAGACGACTTACCTGCTTTTGTGCTTTGGAATTACATGGATACCGTTAGCTGGAGTCCTTTTTCCTCTTTTGATCATGCTTCTCGTCCCAGTGCGGCAGTACCTGCTCCCTAAGTTTTTCAAGGGAGCCCATCTTCAGGACTTGGATGCTGCAGAATACGAGGATGCTCCTGCTGTGTCTTACAACATAGCATTTGAAGTAAGTTCACTGCAATCTTCCTTGATGTCAGATAGGCTTTCATAGAAACAATGATGGAAGAAAAAAGTTTGTTTCCCCATGGGCTATTAAACGATTTAAATTGCTTTGGCTCTGCATTTGACTTTAAACGTCTGTATTTAAAAGTGCAACCAATTCAGTGCAATTAGCAATTCAGTGCTATGGAGCCTAGTCAGGAAAACATAGAATTGAGTACCTTTGGACACGTTAATGAATGCATATATGATGACAGCCGAAAGGGATGCACACTTCTAAATATTAAAGTCTTTCAAAAGTTTTGGCATCCAATATGTTGTGCATCTCACAGGATCAGGATAATCAAGCAAGAGTTACCAACATTGATGACGGTGAAATTCTTGATGAAGTTATCACAAGGAGCCGTGGTGAATTCCGTCGCAAGCAGAGTCCCAAAGTGACAAGCTCCACTCCAAATTCATTACAAGATATGAAACCTTCATATAGTCCACGCGTTACACAGAGGGAGTACAGTCCATGTCTTAGTGATCTGAGGATAGACAGCAGGCACGGATCACCTGGGAAGGGAATTGAATTAAAGCAGACTCCCAGTCCTAGGCCATCTAACCTTGGTGAAAGCAATCATGGTTCATCTTCATGTTAAACTTGTTATTCTGGTAAGTTTAGTAGTCAATATGCTCGAGAGGTGTTTTCCAAGTTCAAGTAACCAAGTTTATATTGTCGTTGTCTCGTGTCTAACCAAAGAATGTTTGTCAGTGTTTATTGTTATGTATCTTCGTATTAGCCTGGGCAGAGGACATATTTATAACAATGAAAATATACTTATTACACCATCGTTTTTCGCTAGAATCTTCTTTTCTTCCCTTCATTTTATTTTGAAGTCTTATCAGTTGGTTGTGAAAGCTTTTTTTAGTGATTTGAGAAATGGAAATACATACAATGAAAATAACCTTAGCCATGGTCTGACTAAATGCCTGCTCCAGCGGTCAGGACCTAAAGTATCAAAACTCAAAAGTAAATGCACTTCAGTCTTCAGAGCTACATGCGTGATTCGTGAACCTATTATTGTGCAACATAAACTTGTCATTTCTTGGCTTCATCTGTTTGTGCTCTCTCTTTTTGCTTCACTTGCTTTTGTCAATGACGTTAAATCATGCAGTATGAGTCCTTGCTTTAACATCATCTAAAAATGAGAATGGTAAAAAGTAGAAACCTATCACTAGGTGGGAGCTGTGTTGTCCGATATGTTTCCTTGTGACAATCTTATTTTCTTTGGATTTAATCATTGATGTACTGCATACATCTCAATCAATGTTTTCTTTATTAGCTTTGCTTTGCCTTCGCGTTTCCGCATGCTTTCAAGTTTAGGTAGGAATTGGTTTCAATCTTTGCTGATTTTCAAATTACTTAATTTAGCTACTTTTTCCAGTTCTAATTAAGTCATTGTTTACTAATTATCAGTTAAAAGGTTATCATGTTCTGCTCACAAAGTTGTTTCTTATGTTTTCTTTGTTTTTTTGTTTTTCTAGCTAGTTGCAGCTTTCTTAACTAAGATATTGAAACTTTTCTATCGCATCTTTATATGCCACTAACATATTTGTACTCAGTTCTGTCTGCTCTACTGTATAATTCACTTGAGATGGGATGAGAGCATCAGCAACAGTCATTGAGACAGATAGCTAGTGCTATGCATGCAACTTTCTCCACTATCTCTAAGAACATTAGGACCCAAATGGTGTTCTTTCTTTAATCTCTTCACTTGCCTTTTCTGCATACGTATGTCTGATAGGAATGTGTAACCACTTGGGGAGTGGTCCCAACCCAACCTTGTCCTAAATTGAGTTTCCTCCATTAAGAAAAATATTGTTATCCTTTCTATTGGTTTTTTGCATTCTGAATTTTATAACTTGAAAGTGTAAGTAGTGGATCACTGCAGCAGATAGTAAGGCATATGCCATATCTGTGTCCATATCTGTTTTGATTGTGTCATCACCAAGAAAAAGGTGGAGTTGTCCATTTAAAACTGTGGCTGATGGTAGGATTCTTGCTGGAGTAAAGCCTAAGTTAGGTTCGAGACTAGTCGAACTCGAGATCTAACTCTTCTATACTTTATAGGAAGGAAGTACTAATGAACTACAAGTTAGTTTGATATAAATGATGCACAAGGTAGTTTGATGTTTGAACTCTTGTATTGGCCTCAGTTAGAGTTTTTTTTTCCGCGTCTTCTTGGATGTCCTTATTGCTCATTTCGAACAGAAGATTAATCTTATTTGATTATAATCGAGTCTTCCTAGAAATGAATCTTTCAATTTAATCTTCTTTCCTTTCGTCACGTTTATAAAATGAAAGGGCATGTTCTCTATCTCATCTACCATTACCCAAGGGTCACAATTTCAAGGGTCAACCTGTAAGGAGGTAAAGAATTTATTGAAAAATGATTATGAAACCTAACTACCAAGAAAATTTGATGTGTTGGCATGATGACTATTCCTTGATATATGAAAAATACTTTATGTTCTTTGCTATAAAAATAAAAAGTGACTGATATATAAATATAAAATCATTTAAGTTACTAAAAACTCATGGATAGTTAATTTATAGAAGGTTTAGACTCGCATATTATAAGTAGTTAATAAAATATATGTTAAAAAATATACGACATATTCACATATTCATCTAATAAATAAAATTAAATAATTAAAATTGTAACGAAATAAGGAATGCAACTAATTTTGACTTTGCACAAATATATAACATCTTAGACACTTTCAATTGAGATTTATAAATGAAATAAATGATTTGTAAGCACTTATATAGAGAAACGTGTAAATTTTCAATTTTTTAAATATCACCTCTTTAAAATTTGCAATAAATTATTTATGGAAATTAAATCAATTTAACAGTGCAAATGAAAAAAATTCAAGTTATATATCATAAAATGTATTAAAATAAATAAATTAGTTACATAATTTAATTTAATGAAGTAAACTAAAAAAAATTAAGTTATCAAAAATATAGATGGAATGAAAGATTTTAATTACTAAGAAATAAAATCATTATATGTCACATGTTAATACATCAGAAATTATTAGTGAAATTAGTTTTCATCATCTTAAATTAATTTCCACTACTTTAAAGTTAATATCCACTATATGACATTAATTTCCACCATCTAAAATAAATGGAATTAACTTTTCATTATTTTGTGGAAATTTAATAGAATTTATCTCATTTGATATGCCAAATTATTTTAAGGCCTAAAATCGATTCTATAATAAAATTATTTTTTAGAGCTTCTATACACATTTATATAGAATTTCGACTCTTCAAATTCCAAAACGTTAGTCGTTTGAAATTTCCAAAATATTATTCCTTATTACGGCAAATTGCATAATTGAAAGAATTCATGGATCCTAGATGGCTTCCTCTCAAGCCTACATACAAACTTTCACCACAAACTCGTGAGTTGCGTGAATTATATTATAAACAATCATTCATACGATATATGTTAAAAAATATTCATTAATTCTGCACAATATGTACAGTAATATTTTACGTAATACATAATTATTTTGACAATTAAATACTAATGAATTGAAACTAAAATAAATAAAAATGCAACTAACCTTGACTTGCATAAATATCACTATAACCACTTGTAGACACCTCCAATTATGTTTGTAAATAAAATGAACGGTTTGCAAGCACTTATATAGAGAGAATCATGCAACCTTTCAAATTCTTGAACATCATTTCTTTCAAATTCCATAATAAATTGTATTAAATTAATTTAACAGTGGAAGTGAAGAGTTCTAACATTATATATCATAAATTGCATTAAAAT
>NBIL01117172.1:0-15248 GCA_002752925.1 Viola pubescens var. scabriuscula | reverse complement strand
TTATACCCGTTCGGGTATATTCTGGGCATATACCCGGTTATACCCGTTCGGGTATGGGTAATATCCAAACCATACCCAACTGGGTATGGTGTTGGGTATGGTTTGGATATTACCCGGTCAAACAGCTATGGGTATGGACGAGTATCCGGGTATGGATACCCGTTGCCATCCCTACTTGAAAGAAAGGGAGGAGGATCCCCAAATTCGGTAAAAATAACATCAAAATTGAAAGAGAAGAAATGGACGCACCTTTGATTTTATAATGAAAATTAAACAAGAGGACGAGTGTTTCCAAAAAGACGCACCACACTGCGTCCTTTTGAAAAAAACGCATCTATTTGCAGATTAGTTTTCGCGTCTTATTGTAAAGGACGTGTCCTTTTAATGCTAGGACTGACGAAGACGTCCTTTTTAAAAAGATGCGTCTTTGTGTAAATTAGTTTTGACGTCTTATTGAAAAAGACGTATATTTAGATAAAACTTTTCGGGCTTCAGCTTCCACTGCGTGTATGGCCCATCATTGCATTGACCGATTTCTAAGGCCCATCAATGCATGGCCAATGACAGGGAGCAACGTCTCGAAAAACTGCACACGTGCAGCTTTCTTTTTTCTCAATCTGTTGAGTGTTTCTATTACACAGACCTCCCCCTCTTTTTTTCTCCTGCTCTTTTCTCTTTCCCCCCTCTCTTCTCCTCACACCATTTCTATCTTCCTTCTCCTACAAATCTTCAGGAATAAATACATATATTATACTTTCCTTAAATAGCCCCAGAAATTTCCATATTTACCATTCCCACCCACTCTTCTTCACCAAACGCCACTCTCTACCGCAATTTCGTACACCAAAAATTTTCACCAAATTTGCAATTTCACCTATGTCATGAATCTTTCCTTTTCAAAATGGCCCGAATTGATTCGCTACCTTTCTATATTGATAGTAATTTGCTCCACCAGCCCCTGCTTATCGGTTGCTAATGGTGGAAACGACGACGATTTCTCAATCATCGCCTACGATGCTTTTTCCTTCCACGGCGACTACACTCCTCCGTCGCCTCCGCCTCCGGCACCGCCTCCTCATCCCCCGTCCTTATCGTGTGAAGGTGATCTTCAAGGCGTGGGGTCTTTAAACACCATTTGCCAGCTCAACAACTCATTGAATTTCGACAAGGATGTGTACATAGCAGGAAATGGCACCTTTGATGTGCTTCCCGGCGTCGTTTTGGCCTGTTCGGTGAGAGGTTGCTCTATTTCGATCAACATGAGCAGAAACTTCAATTTAGCTCAAAACGCTGTCGTTTCAGCTGGGAGCGTCACTATTTCAGCTTATAATGTTACTTTAACTCCACACTCGTTGGTGAATGTGACTGGTTTGGCTGGTGAGCCTCCTGAGGAGACGAGCGGGAGTCCTTCGGGGTTGCAAGGGGCAGGCGGGGGTCATGGTGGGCGAGGGGCTAGTTGTGTGAGTGATAATACCAAGTTGCCAGATGATGTATGGGGAGGGGATGCGTATTCATGGGCAGAATTGAATAGGCCGGCGAGTTATGGGAGTAAAGGAGGAACGACAAGTAAGGAGGAGGATTATGGAGGTGAGGGGGGCGGGAAGATTTGGTTTGTAGTGGTTAGTTCAATTGAACTTGGTGGGAATTTGTTGGCTGATGGTGGCGATGGTGGTGTAAAAGGCGGTGGGGGTTCTGGCGGAAGTATCTACATCAAGGCTAATAGAATGTAATTCATTCTTTCATTTAACTGCTTTTCTTGGTTTATTGATTTTCAATTGGTCTATGATTTTTTTAGAAGTATTTTGTTTGTTATCATATTGTTGTGTTTAATGAGCTTGATTCAGGATATTGTGTGTTACTGTTTGGTGAAATGCCTTGCCAGTGAATACACAATTGCAAATGGGTTGCCTTGCATGTGGTGTGTGGTTGGTTCATGTTTTTAAGTGAAGTTGAGAATCTAGCTGGTTCACGTAGCATCTCTTTGTAGAATTCTAGGGATTTGTGCATCTCACATGTTCTAAACAGCCTACTGCTTATAATTTTAATGGAAGGAAGTATGAAGTTTAGGCTAAGGGATTTGTCCAACCTCAACCTAGGTGTTAGGTTTGAGTATGGGGAATAGAGAAAACCATGCTAGGAGAGTCACCCCCCTTTGAGGCTCCACGTTGCTCGAATCATCTCTTGATCGGCAGGGACAAAGATGACACCTGAGAAAACTGAAAAAAACATGGGACTTCGGGTGAGAGTATGAGTAAAACTAAATGGAAAAGAAAAATATTAACTCCAAATTTAGGTACACTAGAGAGACTGTTCCATTCAGAATGTTGATTTCTTTGAAGCTGACAATAATGAGGATGCAAACACTGGTATGAAAGTTCTATATATTGGTTTGCCTTTGATATAGATTGAGGATTCAAAGAAGACAGCTTTACTCTGTCTCAAATCATGATAACTGTTCATATTTCTTTTAGGGACTTTATTCTCTCTTATTTTGCTTATCACCTTAAGAAGCAAACTTTTTTAAGTGCTTTGTTGTAAATTTCATTCTACAATTCATGTAGACTAACTGATAATAATCTTCTGTGAGGTGCAGGACTGGTGGGGCTAATGTAAGTGCTTCTGGGGGTAATGGATTTGCTGGGGGTGGTGGTGGGAGAGTTTCTATAGAAGTTTTCAGCAGGCATGATTATGCAAGGTTCTTCGTTCATGGTATGATTAGATCTTCACTCTTTTCTTCTTCCTTGGTATTATAACTCATAACAACGAACAGCTTTAGAGTTTTTTTTTACTCTTCCTATTTTCAAACCATTACTTGTATTGGTTTAGTGAGGACCAATTAAACCTGTCAGGGGTTTCCATAGCAGTCACCAAGAGAAGGTTAATTTAGGCCTTGGTCTTCTCCTTCTCTATTCTTGCTACGGTGCTAAATAGGAATATGCCCGTCTTATGATGAGCTTACTGTCTTGTTTACAGGGGGAAAGAGTTTCGGCTGCCCTGAGAACTCAGGTGCTGCAGGCACATATTATGATGCTGTTCCTCGGAGTCTTACTATTAACAATGACAACATGCCGACCAGTACTGACACGCTTCTGTTAGAGTTTCCTAAACAGCCACTTTGGACAAACATTTATATTAGGAATCATGCTAAGGCTTCTGTTCCGTTGTTTTGGAGTCGGGTTCAGGTCATTTCCGTCTGACATCTTGTGTCCTTACCCGAATACATTTCATAATTTTATTGCCTTTCTGGTGATGATTGATTTCTGTTCTGAACTTTTGCTATTATAAACCTTTCTAGGTGGTGATTGTTTTTATTGACTTAAAGGCATTTGTACTCCTGTCATTCCTGTGTCATTCACTTGTTGGGTGATCATGATAAATAGCAGGGTTTTCCTTATATATTTTTTATTGCTTTCACATCTCATATAAGATTCCCATGCATTGTAGGTTCGAGGACAAATAAAGTTATCAAATTGTGCAACTTTGAGCTTTGGGCTTGCACATTATGCGTCATCTGAGTTTGAGTTAATGGCAGAAGAACTTCTACTGAGCGATTCAACAGTTAAGGCAAGTCACAGGCTTTTCCCTCCTTTCCCCTGTCTCCTCTCTTTTTGTGGGCGTGTTGTTATGACCCAATTATTTCTTCTCCTGTATCTTCTGAGTAGTGCCTTGGTTCTAGAATTCTAGTATGTTACTGCACAATATAATTACAATGGTGTTGATGGTTTTGGATTTGATTAATATTTGTCTGTTTTCTTTCGCCACTCACTTTACTTCTCTCTCTCTTATTTTTTTGTTACGAAAATTCAGTTTGCTGTATTCATTAGTAGATCTTCTGTCTCTTTACTTAACCGGTCTCTTTTGAAGTTCTCCAGTGTGTGTACTGATATAACTTATGTAGTTTGAAATCCTTGCTGGTGGTACTCTTTAATCTGCTCTGGCAGTGCAATTTCCTTCCTTCCTGACATTTGTTTTTTTGTACCTATTTTTTTGTTTTGTTTTGTTTTTGTTTTTTTTGCTCTCCATTGTCTATCACAGTTGGTTTATCAATTTGAATGCTCTTTCATGCTAATAAGGTCTTTGTTGCTTTCAATTAAATTAGATATACGGGGGTCTCCGAATGGCTACCAAAATACTCTTGATGTGGAATTCCAAAATGCTTATAGATAAAGGTGGTGATGCAACTGTGACAACATCGTTGCTTGAGGCCAGCAATTTAGTTGTTCTCAAGGTATCTTTACTTTCCCGGATTTTCTTATGAATCACCAAGGCTTAAGCTATATTGTCCCCCCTCTGCAATACTGTTTTCTTATTTTGTCACCAGCAATCCTCCGTGATACACTCTAATGCAAATTTGGGAGTTCAAGGGCAAGGTTTTATGAACTTATCTGGACCAGGCGATATGATTGAAGCACCACGCCTGATACTATCATTGTTTTTTAGTATTAATGTAAGTGGAAATATCCTCCTGTACGTTTGCACATGCATGCTTTCTTTATAAAGCAATCAACTAGTTCAATAATGGAAATCTTTGATTTCTCTCTGTAAAAGGCTTCTTTATTGTGTAGTTAAATACTGTTTGCGAACGTGCGAATTTGGTTTAAGTATAACTTGCCTCTTATCTTGTTTCCTTCTACAATTTGTGCCAAAAAATCTTGACTTGTGCTTTTCCGAGTAAACACTTTTTAGAGAGTTGACCGACATTATGGATTGGGATGAAGTGTTACACACCTGTTGTTTACAGTCTTCATCTCCACTCATAGATAGCCCTTTTCTTCATACAAGTTTGTGAAAAAGCATGAGATTAGGTATGCTTCTGGGAGACATGTATCCCTTGCATTAAATATCATGCATTTTAGAATTCCTATACATATATGACATGACTAGTCTTCTGGCAATGCATGTTTTAAGTGGTATTCTTCCGTCCTATCTTGCTCTTGTTTTTGGGTTTTCGCAAAATTTCACTGCAATTAACATCATTGCCTAGCACTTTCACCCATGAAAACAATTTATTTGACACAACTGGCACACACTCCTTATGAATCTTTTTCATCTCATGAAGATTGGACCTGGATCTGTTCTGCGAGGTCCCCTGGAGAATGCCAGTGATAATGATGTGTAAGTTAATCAAAACACATATTGTGGATTGCTGGAATTGTTTATTGGTTTGGTTGCATATTTATTTTTGAAAATTGGCAGGATACCACGGCTTCATTGTGAACTCCAAGATTGTCCTAGTGAACTGATTCATCCACCTGAAGATTGTAATGTCAACTCTTCATTGTCCTTTACTCTTCAGGTCCCAGACAGAGCACTAGCATTTTTGGTCCAACTAATGCATGCTCAAACGTGTTGTGGATTGACACTTTTGCTTTTCTTACTATTGGTTTACTTGTCTTGCCACCACAGATCTGTCGAGTTGAAGACATTATTGTTGATGGCTTGATAACTGGATCTGTTGTCCATTTTCACTGGGTTAGAAATGTATTTGTCAACTCTTCTGGAGCTATTAGTGCATCTGGGCTAGGTACTGCTTTTGCTTCATTACTGCTGAGAAGATTGATACCACTAGTAATTTGATTTTGACATGGCATTGAAAATGTAAAGGGAAGTTCTCTTAAATTGTTTCCCCCCCTGTTGCAGTCTCCTTTATTAAACTGCTTATGTTTGAGCCAGTTGACATGGGGTATTTATGATATGATTTGGTTTGGACCTTTATGTAGGCTGTACTGGTGGGGTCGGGAAGGGAAAAGTTTTCGGCAACGGTCTTGGTGGTGGGGGTGGGCATGGTGGCAGAGGTGGTGATGGATATTATAATGGGAGCTTTATTGAAGGCGGTGAAGTATATGGACATGCAGAACTTCCTTGTGAACTTGGTAGTGGTAGTGGAAATAGTACTCAAGCTAGGGCAACTGCAGGTGGTGGTATAATAGGTAAAGTTGATATAAATATTCAGTGTTTTTATTTTTTTAAGAAAAAATTTGTTCCAGCCATGGGGGATGAATTTTCTAATTCCTTAAAGTCGTATAATGGTTAGTATTTTTTGGGTTGATCATGACATTGCTGTTAAGAAATAATGTTGATGGGTCTTATCACACTCTCCAATATGGTTTTTGGGCTTTATTATTTCTTTCTGGGTAGCAACCATATTTCTCCTCCTTTTGAACAGTGATGGGTTCTATGGAGCATGCAACATCAAGTTTGACTGTTTATGGTGCACTTAGAGCTGACGGAGAAAGTGGGGAAGATATCACAAAAAAAAAGGGTGGTGTGGTTTCAAACATAAAGCCTGGAGGTGGTGCTGGTGGAACAATTCTTTTCTTTGTTCATGCTGTGGCACTGGGTAATTTATCTACCATCTCAGCCGTTGGAGGGCACGGTAGTCCTGATGGTGGAGGTGGTGGAGGTGGTGGAAGGATTCACTTTCATTGGTCAGATGTCCCAGTGGGAGATGAGTATCAACCCATAGCAGCTGCTAACGGAAGCATTCAGTCTGGGTTTGTATTTTGCAATATATGTTACTATAAGTAGCTATAGTTTTCTTCTCATCTATGTATTTTAGTAAAGCATTGTGCTGCGAAGTCTGTCATCTAATTCGTAACGTAATCCCCCAAGCTAGAGATGGTAATACCAGAGAGCAGCAGTGATGTCATAAACACCAAAACTGCTTTCCAATTAAAGTTGTTGATATGTGTCAATCTAGTTAGTGACAAACACACCATACCACACATTTCCTACCAAGAAAGACAGTTGGTATTTAGAAGAGGAAATTTGGAATGTATGGTCAGTCAAGCGTGCATAATTAGAAGTTAAAGCACTTCGCAAATGTCTAAGAAATTTAGAAGTGGTAGTTATCTGGCTCTTGAGGCATTCATCATTAATCAAACGCTAAGGAAGGTGCTTTCGGCTGGTGATAGGTCATGGTTCAAATAGTCAGCAATATAGTAAACAGAAATACTGTGTAAGATTGTCCTTGTATTTTGGGCCAGTTTGGTTGGATCATCAGGATCATGAAAAATGAGCACCAAGAAATGGTTCTGTATCCCTTTCTGTTGGACTGGAGGCCTAAGCCAGATGCACTTTAAGCATGTTAGCTATTGTTCATGCTGGATTGTAAGTTAGGACTAAACAGGAGAGCAAGTTCTCTGCCTGCTAGTATGCAGTCTTTTTTCCTTTTCTGGATGTTGAAGTAGCTGTTAATTAATTAAAGCCGCTCGAATTTGTTGTTCTACAAAATGACTTGCTGTAAAAGGCTCTGCTGATTAGATCGGACGAAAGGTCTTAACTTGTTTTCAATGACTGAACATTGTTTCTGCATCATACAGATTTTCTTTAATCTTCCTTCTAAGAAATGGTCAAATGTGAATTGCATGGATTTAATTGGATTTATTTGTTTCCCTGTTTGCAGGGGAGGATTAAGTAAAGGTCAGGGCCGTGCCGGGGGAAATGGAACTATTACTGGAAAGGCCTGTCCAGAAGGTCTTTTTGGTATCTTTTGTGAGGTAATGTTGCACATTTTGCAGTCACATCTTTCTATGAATTCTTAAGTCTCAGTGGCTTTTCACAGTTACTTTCCAAAGCAGGAAAATAAGCATGATTTAATCTGAGAATTCCAATACAGTTGGCGTACATTGAAGACTCTTTATTGTTCTTTCATTTTCATTTGTTGAAAAAAATTCACACTGAGGAGAATATATACGTCATTTCTATGACTTAGTCAGTGAATTTGATTGTTGAATTTACAGATTCATTTCCATGTGCAAATTTTTCCTGCGTACTGAATTAGTTGAGGATACTTGTTGATTGATTGCTTGACCTATGCAAGGTGCTTCTTGTTCCTTAACTTTGAGAGCAAACTACTCTGCAGGAATGCCCAGTAGGGACTTTCAAGAATGTCAGTGGATCCAATAGAGCCCTTTGTTACAGTTGCCCAAGACATGAGCTTCCTGGTCGTGCTGTTTATGTCAGTGTTAGAGGTGAGTTGAAATTTTCCTCGGATTACAACCGAAAAAGCTGCTCTCACAATTTGGAATGTGCCATTGGCTGATTATGATGGTTTTCCCCGTCAAGTCAATAGTTTATCCTATGTTGAGGTTTGGAAGTTTCACATTTCATATTTTGCTAGTAATTTTGTCTCAAACCTCGTTCCAATATCTCCAACAGGTGGTGTCACTGAAAGACCGTGTCCGTACAAGTGTGTGTCTGACAGATTTCATATGCCCAATTGTTATACAGCTCTTGAAGAGTTAGTTTACACTTTCGGCGGTCCATGGTTATTTGGATTGATTCTCTTGGGTCTTCTTATCTTGTTATCTTTAGTCCTTAGTGTCGCACGGATGAAATATGCTGCTGGGGATGAATTGCCAGCTCTTGTACCTGCCCGGCATGGCTCTCGAATAGATCACTCCTTCCCTTTCTTGGAGTCACTAAACGAGGTCAATCTCCTCACTGTTGCTTTCAGTTTTCATGCATCTTTTCAGCCACAGATTAAAAAAACAACACATTTTGAAATCCACCGCTGCTGATGACATGGTTCTGAGGTGGTGATCTTGCTATATCTCAGGTATTAGAAACAAATAGGACTGAGGAGTCCCAGCTTCATGTGCATAGGATGTATTTTATGGGACCTAATACTTTTAGTGAACCTTGGCATCTATCACACTCTCCACCTGAGCAGGTGATGGAAATTGTGTAAGCTCTTTATCCACCCACTACACTATATTTGGTTATTATTCCATAGTTTGCTATAAAATGGTTTTAATTCATCATCTACATGGCAGATATGAGGATGCATTCAACATTTTTGTGGATGAGATAAATTGTTTAGCAGCTTATCAGTGGTGGGAAGGATCTGTCTACAACATGCTCTCTTTTCTTGCATATCCGCTTGCATGGTCCTGGCTGCAAAGGTGTCGGAGAAAGAAACTGCAGCACCTTCGAGATTTTGTTAGATCAGAGTATGATCATGCTTGCTTACGCTCTTGTCGTTCACGTGCTCTTTATGAAGGACTGAAGGTACATTTTCATCATAAATGCATTCCTATGTGTTCCTAATCCTAACATCAGATTGTTAGGGTCTGTCATTCTAGGTTTTGCCTTTACCCTTTTGCTGTGTGCAAAGTAATAGTTAATGCAAGTCTGAGGTGTTGCTCATGTGTTCAGCTACAGTTTCACACTAATGTCTGGTTTTTATATTTGTATAGGTGGCTGCAACTTCTGATCTGATGCTCGCATATGTGGACTTTTTCCTTGGTGGAGATGAAAAGAGAGTTGATCTCCCTCCTCGGCTCCACCAAAGATTTCCCATGTCTTTAGTTTTTGGAGGAGATGGAAGTTACTTGGCTCCTTTCTGCCTCCACAGTGATAATATTCTAACTAGCCTCATGAGCCAGGTTTGTGCTTTTCTCTTCTTTTTTTGGTGGCATAGTTCCCTCTTCCGTAAATTCTCATATTCTTGTGGTTGTATTGTTTTTGCTGCGTGACTATTGTTGCACTAAAGTGCTTTTGATTGTTGCTGTTAACTACTTCTCAGTCTGTTCCACCAACCATTTGGTATCGACTAGTGGCTGGTCTAAACGCTCAACTACGCTTGGTTCGACGTGGTCACCTAAAGATTACTTTTGGTTATGTTATTGGCTGGATTGAAACGCATGGCAACCCTACTTTAAGTTCATATGGTATCCATGTTGATCTTGCTTGGTTTCAACATACGTCTTCCGGATATTGCCAATTTGGGCTTGTGGTTTGTGCCATTGAAAAAGAAACTGTGGTACAGCCGATTGAAGGTGAAGAAGGACCTTTGCAACCTGTTCGGCAGCCACTGTAAGAATTTCTTTTGCATTCTTTTTGTGCCAGTTGCATGAAATCTGGTTTTTCTCCTAGAGTATTTAGGACTGAATGACATTCATTGCCAAGTATTTATTTTCTTTCTTTTGGTGTTACTTATGTACCATTCGGTAATTTCTGTTTCAATTTGCAGTTTGCCTAGGGCACAAAGGGGGGATCAAATAGGGCATGCGAAAGCCAGTGGACATAAACTCTTGCGCAGACAGATGTTTGGGGTTGGAGGGATTTTGCATTCAAAGAGTCTACAAACACTTAAATTTAGGAGGACAATATGCTTTCCTTTCTCTTTCATACTTTATAACACTAAACCTGTTGGCCATCAGGTAGTTGAAATCCTCGTGCTGTGTTCATTGCATCTATTGTCGATTTCTTTCCCTCAATTCTTTGGGTGACCAACATTTAGGGTTTTATTCTAAAACTCTCTATGTTTGCTGTTGATGCAGGATCTTGTAGGTTTGCTTATCTCTATACTACTGTTAGGAGATATTAGCATAGTCCTGCTTACTTTGCTGCAGATGTATTCAATTTCACTTCTCGACTTTCTACTCGTCCTATTTATCCTTCCTCTTGCTATACTGTTTCCGTTCCCCTCTGGGATCAGTGCTCTGTTTAGTCATGGACCTAGGCGATCAGCAGGTCTGGCACGTGTATATGCACTGTGGAACGTGTTGTCATTGATCAACGTTGTAAGTTGTTCTCAAGCCATGTCCTCAACACGCATAATACCATGAAAATTCTCAAATTATGAAAATACGAAGACGGGTTGTTTTTTTAATGCAAACCATGTCCTAAAAAAATGAATAATTTATGCATTATTTGTGCTGTGGCTGATGTACTTTCAATAATTTCGTCATGTCAGTCATGTTCTGGTTAAGTGCACTACTGTCGTATCCAAAAATTGTTCATAGGAACCCCTCGAAGTTTTTACTTCTCTTTTTCTGACGAGATTGGTAAGTGGGACAAGTTGTTTTCATACCTTCGGATTCTCATCATATTTCTCTATCGTGACAACTGACAGGTAGTTGCCTTCATATGTGGATTTGTTCATTACAAGACCCACTCAAATAAGAAACATGGCAACTTTCAGTCCTGGACTTTTAGCATGTAAGCGGTCTTGTTGCCATTCAGTCCATCATATATTTACTGCTAGCGGTAATGGTCACCTGAATTTACTTTTGCTTGTGATGTGTGTGGTGCAGGGATGAAAGCGAATGGTGGATGCTTCCTTGTGGACTAGTGGTATGTAAAATTATTCAAGCACGGCTTATCGATTGTCACATTGCTAACCAAGAAATTCAAGATCTTTCTTTGTATAGTAACGATCCGGAAGTGTTTTGGCAATCGTGAAGATGGCCGTAGGCCGAGGGTAGATGCAACCCTTACTTTGTTTTGAAAGAGTAGAGTCCAGTTTATTGACTAACAAAATCTTAGGAGCTCCCCCCCCTCCCCCATTGACCTCACAAATTTTCTTCATAGCATGTAAATACGTGTTTATGAATTGTGATTTGAAACATGTATAACTTAGTACTACTGTACTAGTATGTATTCGGTGCTTTAAATTCTGTGGTTAGTTTAGTCAATTCCAATCTACCAATTGTAGCACATACCACTCCTAAATTCCTATTTATTGAACTGTTGAATTCCTATATCCAGCTAATCAATTCTTGATTTTAAAAAATTATCGACCCGTAGTTATCAACAGTTTCTTAGAAATATTAAAGAAAAAAATAGATTTCTAGTTTTTTACTGGGTTTTATGGTCAAAATTCTTATACTAGATTATATACCTTCAATTCTTTCTGTAAAAAGAGAAAAATCCCTCCTCCCGCCGCGCCAACTAAAATTTGAATTCAAAAATACCACCCAGCTCTGCCACCTGTGTGTCCCTGTCCTCCACTTTTTAAAACAAAAACCAATACAAAAATACAAAAGTATTTGCACCGATTCATCTTATTTTATTTATCCATCTCAAATCCCCTTTTCTCCTCCTCGAGCCAAAACCAGGAAGCAATTACTAGTCACTACTAGCACACTTCTTTCGCTCTTCAGTTTCCATGGCTTCTCGTTACAACTCCTTCCACTCGCGCTCGTCCACAACCTCATCCCATTTCTCCGACCCATCTTCTTCCGCAGAAGCACTCACCTTCAGTAGACCTTCTTCTACTCCTCCTCCTCCTCCTTCATCGCGCGCCATTGTCAAATCCAAGCCGTCCAAACCCAAGACCAACGACCATAATCTAACCGCAATGGTAAAGAAGTTCATGGAGAAGAAATCAACTTCCTCCTCCTCCTCGGCCGCACCTGGGTTTTCTTCAAAAGGGCCTTCTTCCAAAAAAGCTATGGGATTGGTAATTCCATCGGATCTGATAGCTGAGGATTTGAAGAAGACGGCGCGCAAAGGGACCACTCTAATGGGTTTGCAAAAGAAATTATTTGGGAAGGAGAACAAGAAAGAGGTGAAAGCGTTGACGGAAGCCAAAGATAGTAATAATAACAGTAATACCAGAACGTTGGCTATGATTTTAAGGGGGGAGAGAGAGCTTTTGAATGCTAATAAGGAGCAGGAGTTGGAGATTGCCCAGCTCAAATTGACGCTTGAGGAAAAGAACAGAGAGGTTAGTACCCAGTTCAATTTCTGGGTTTTGCTTGCACATTTATTCAATCCGTATCTAATTGTTCCTTTCTTCCATGGATTTGGTTATGTGTAGGTTGAGAAGCTGAAAGATTTGTGTTTGAAGCAAAGAGAGGAGATTAAGTCATTAAAGGATGCAATTCTGTTTCCTGATGTAATGAATTCTCAGCTTCAAAACGTACTGGAGAAGCAGGGTTCGGAGTTGAAGCAAGCCAAACAGCTGATTCCAGGTCTCCAGAGACAGGTTGCTTCACTTACAGGACAACTTCAATGGCTTGCGGATGATCTTGCTGAGGTATATAACAAATTTCTATGGACATCTTACTTTTCCCAATTGTAGACTTGTGATTTGTGATTTTTTGGTGTCTATTCAATTCAATTTTGTAAGGGTTGACCTTGTAATTATTGATTTAGTAAATCAGTTTTATAATACCTAGATTTGTTAATGTGCCTCAGTAGACCAAATATGGAATGGATTCTTAGTATCTCTTTTTGAAATTTGTCATTGCAACAAATTTCCGGTAATTCAAGTCTTCAAGAATATCTTCAAAGATATTGCATAGTCTTTCCTTTTGTTAGTTTTGTAAAGTTTTTCCTCCTTGCAAATTTATCTGTCCCTATGTTAGAATTGATTGCACCCATAATTCTTCTCTTAATGTAATCCTTCTAGATGCAATTACATAGTTTCCTTTCAATTTTCTAGTAGCATTAGTAATGGTCTATGCATAACTGTTTTCTGTTGCTGTTTGTGAGCTGTGGCTTTTGCAGTATCTGTATGGTCTATGCATAACAGTTACTCTTGTTTTCTCCATGAGCAGGTCAAGGCAGACAAATATGGAAGGGCGCGCAATGGCAGCTCACAAAGGACACCTTCATATGAACATGAAGAAAGTGCTAATTCTTTGGTAAGTACATCTAATCTCTTTGTTCTTGTAAATTCTACTGGTTCTCGTGATTGGTAAATTGATTTTACAAGACAATCTTGCTGCATGGAATCATCTAAAGTTTCATTTTTGACAGTGCTATTGTTGATTAGAAGTGACATGACTTTCCATTCTGTTAATCCTTTCAAAATACTAGAAATCTAGATTGTATTATCAATCATCTCTTGTTTTGTTTTTCCTTAATAACACGTTTATCACTTTCTTCAGGAGTTCAGCTCATGCGATGAAGCAACCCCTGATAGCCCAGATGATCTGCTCCTCAAGGATTTAAACCCATGCCTAACTCCTTATTGCATCAAGACAAAATCCAAGGTTAGAGCACCACCCTTTAAGCACAACACTATCCAGCACTGAAAGTTCTGTATTGAATAATTCTATTAGGATGATGATAAGTGTTTCTTGAATGCAAATCTTGTAGGAATATGACTCAACTGGCTATGATTCTTCATTTGATGAAAGCTTAGCTGAGGACAATTCGCAAATGAGCAACAGGCTTAGTTTCAACTCTCGGATAGCGGAACTGTCCAAAAGTTCTGATTGTCGCAGGAGCTCTAACTCAGGAAGACCAACAATGACTAGGGCAGCTCGAAGATCAGAAGAAAGTAAAGGGACTTATGGAAAGATGCAGCAAAAAAGATTCTGACAGTAATTTTGGTTTGCAGGGAGACTTGAACTCTAAGTCATGGGATATTGGAACGAGATAGCAGATACCAGTTGAACTGAAAATTCATGATCAACTTTTGTGATGATGTCTAGAAGCATTTCTCTGGTATTTCCTTGCTCGTTCCTTTCCATCTTTTTGCCTGTTTTTATATGCTATATAGTTGTAATAATAAACTATTACTATGTATTGAAATGTGGAGCCAAAGTATATGGGTTCTTAGATGTACATGGTCCTATTTAAGGACCAAATAATGGAGGAATGAGAAGCCACATATGATGGTATGCAAAATGTGTAATATTCTTGAGTGAAAGAGAAGAAAAGAATGTAAAGAAGGAGACTTTAATTTTTTTACCATTTTTTAATCTTTTAAGTAATTAAAAAGTTAAAATTGTAACTTTAAAAATCTATTAGTTAATATTGTAAATTACTCCCTCTATTTTTTAATAATTGTCGTTTTCCTACGAAATTTTTGGTCATCTCATTTTGTCATTTTATTTTTTTCAAAGCATAATTTTGTGCAAATGATAAATTAACTATTCTGTATCAACCTAATTTGATGATGGTGTGGTAATTTGAGTGGAAATTAGAAAAAAAATGAAATAAGGTGGAATAAAATAAGATCAAATATCATTGTTTTAAATTTTATTACTATACTAAAATGATATTTAATTAAAAGTGGAGGGAATATTAAACTATAAGGAATTAATGGATAAACTATAAAATTCATTTTAGGTAAGAATTTGTGTTTTAAAACACTTTGTCTATTTTATATTCTTCAATTGTGGGGAATCTACTTGAGTGCGTAAAAAGACGAAGGCCCTGTTTGGCAACGCGTTGCGTTTCAAAAAAACTGATTTCGGAGAAGCCGACACACTTTTTAGTGTTTGGAAAGCCAAATAAAAGTGAGTTTGTGATGAATCAATTCGTCAAAACCAAATCATGGTTTTGTGCGAGTTTAAAATTGGAGCAGCAGAAAAACGCAAAGAAGCAGATCTTTCTAATTTTTTTGACAAAATTATTGACTCCACTTCTTCATATTTACAAATATACCACGTATAGATACTTTACTCTCCTTCGCTTCTCACCTTGCTCTCTTCTCCTGACATTAGAGAAATACAAAAGGAAACCTAGGTTTTTCACGAATTGATTTTGCCCAGCAGCACTCC
>NBIL01117165.1:0-13358 GCA_002752925.1 Viola pubescens var. scabriuscula | reverse complement strand
CCCTATATATATATATATTTATTTTTTATTTTTTATTTTTTTTTGCTAATTTAAAAAAATGGCTATGGTAATTAATTAACAAACAGATACATTATTTAAATTAGACATTAAGGTAGCGTTTAGTTGACAGAATGTTAATCCCGAGAGAGTGATTCTCAAGAAAGTGTGGTTGCGGGGAAAGTTATATTATTGTGTTTGGAATTTAAGATTCCCAAGAAATGAGTGTTCATATGTTTATTTTATACTCGGCGATCCTAAGGGAAAGTAAGAAAAAATATTGCTTTATCCTTAAAATAATTATTAATTCAATTATATTTTTATAAATTTTAGTTAAGATATCTCCTATAAATATATGATAAATAATAACTTTAAAATATTAGTATAGTTGAAAAAGATGAATAATGTCTTTTTTAATTTAGCAAATTTCAACTAAAATTTTGCAAAATACAATGTTAAGTCACTCTTTTGAAGAATTGAGAAGGAAATTTAAATTTCAGTATGAAAGATTTTAGAAACTATAAAGTTTTTTTTATACAATTGGCGCAAATTCTCATTTAATTAACTTAAATCTAGAGTGGTGTGATTGACATTTACACAATGTGACAAACATAAACACAATGTGACTACGATATTTATATGTAAACTATAACTACAATACTTTTATGTTTGTAAGTAAGATTGAGGTGGATTATAAACTTTTTAAACAATGGCAGCACAAACTGATTAATAAAATTAAAATACTTCCGGAAGATAATTTCTTCCCTGTACGACTTCTAAAAAGGTTACTACAATTGTCCTCTAAACGATATTCAAAATGAATCTTATGTAAACAACATAAAGATAAAAATAAGCAATAAACGTAAACGATTAAATGAACATAAAATATTGGATAAATGACCGCTGTACATAGAAGATAAAATGTTGGAAATTGAATCTTATTTATTCTTATTTATTCTTATTTAATGTTATTACAACAAGAGTAAAGGGTGACTCCTTTTCCTCCTCATTTTTCTCCCTTCTTGCTCTCAAAATTGGTTTTTCCTTCTATGTGCTACTGCCACTAGCTTTGCTCAATGAGGTAAAGTTCAACCTGCCAGGCCAGGGTAAAACAAATATCATCTTCCGTTACCATACCAAATAACACTCAACCAACAAGCTGCGATCTGCTGAAGTGCATTACAACAACATGCATTGAAATCCAAAAGTACCTGATGAGTGGCTTTCGCTGTGCCAAGGTCGCAGTAGAAGGAGCCCCAGTAGAAAATGGTGCCACAAGCTCAGCAGGCTGCAAAACAGCACTGTTTCCATAAGTAGCATATAAAGGATTAATGACAACTACACTACTATGCAGTTCTAGCTTGAAGGATTCATATTCAACGAAAAAACCAGTCATGAAGAACTCTAATTCATCAGCAATGATAGAAAGTGTATAGCACGCCACACCAATATCAAACAAGTAAATTGTACTTTAAGTTTAAACTAGGCTTCCTAACAATTTAATTCATGAAGTCTTCCAAAATGTTGAAGAATCATCAGTTACAATCAACGCAACTTCAATTAACTCAATGCATGTTCAATGCACAAGCAAGTTCAATCCTACAGCTTACCTCTAGATTATTTAGATTCAAATGAAGCACAGTTAAATCGCATACTTCTAATAATTATATATTCATGAGTTCACGACCCCACTGCGATGTGTGGGCATTGCATTAGTGAAGCCTAAAATATACCTATGATTCTCACTTGTATGACATGGAAGTACAAGGGAAAAAATAGCAATTCAGAACCATTGGCTATCAGCATACAAGCAGATCCAGCCAATCAAAGCAAAATGTTAAGCAAAATTCAACTTAATTGTGTAGTAAAGTAGTATTATGATACACTTCAAGAAAACTAAAACTCAGGGGCTTCGAAAAAATACCTCAAGCTCCTCCAAACCACCATTAGCGCATGAAGTAGGTGGACCACCTCCATTGCAGAATCCAAGAAGCGCTGCATGTCCATTTGCCAATGCTACAACAGGAGTATGTGATATTGGAGAATCAGTAGCCCCCCCAGAATTTTGAACCTCATGTCTAGAATCCATGTCATATTCAAGTTCATCTAGTTCTTGTGGTAAAGACTGATGGACAGTGTAAGGGCCAGACATTATTTTCTCAATTGCCAACTTCTCAACCTCTTTGGAGCTTGAGTTAACGCAGTTGGCAGACAAGACAGCAGGAGTACTGCATCTCATGACTTCACTATTTGGGTCAGACATCCCTGATGAGGTGTTTGGATATTTTGAGCTATCCACAACGTTATTCTCAGTATTTGTAGATCTTGATTCACCTCCTGGCTCACTTGCACTAACAAGATCACTCTCTAAAGACCAAGGACTGGCATTGCCAACAGAGGGGCTACCCTCAGGAACTTCCCCATTTGAGAAAGGTACGGAAACGGAACCTTTTGCTTTTTTAAAATTATGTTCTGTATTTAAATTCTGTTGTGTATCGTCAAGCCTTTTTCTCTTCCCATCATCTGATCCATCTGAAAGCCCTTTGCCTTCTTCAGGTGACTTGTCTACTCCAGAACTGTTAGAAACCTTGGCTTCTGAACTCCGCCTGCTATCCCAGGTTGGCTTGGATGGACGAGGAGGACGAACCCCACCAGGGAAAACAAAATTTGGAATATTTTTCCGTTTTACATGTGTGACACGGATCTCCATCCCAGGCTTCCGTGCTGTGTACACATTGACAGTGTCTTTAAATTCCTCAACAGTAGACCTAATATCAAACTGTTCGCCTTCACTTACAGGAAGTCCTTGTTTGCGCTGCAAACCCATGAAGTAAGAACAATGTAAAGGCCTAGATTTGTCTGAAAAATCACTTGGGTGAGGGTGGCACTGAAGCTTATTGAGAGTGTATCTCTCAATCTGTGATGGCAAATTAACAACTACAATTAGTATCAGAATAACGGAATGAAATTAAATGCAAAAAATCACAGAAAAACAGAAAGATAGTTAAAGAAAACGGTAAAAAGGAAAGCTCATGACAACAAAACATGTAAAATACAAGAAAAGGTGCTTCACCTTCAAGGTTAGCTGACGGAGACGAGATTCAACCCATCCTTTCCACTGTCTCAGATCATCTTCATTTTCTGCACCAATGTCTATCTGGAGATAATTCTTGTATGCATCAAAGAAGGAAAATGCCTCAAAGAGGGTAGTCCAGTCAGCCTTGTTTGTCTCCATAGCCTGCAAGCACTGGAAACCATAAATTCATGCAAATAACAACAGTAATGGGGATGGGGATGGTGATCATGATTGTTATCGTCATGCTGACTATAACAACAAACATTACGCCATAGAAATAAAGAGAAGGAACATGGTCCAAGATCAAGCACTCATATCATTTTAAACCATGAAACCGTAGTATAACTTCACAAACTTAACAGATAAGATCTCTACTTTTATTTGGTTTCTTTCTTCTATTTTTTCACCAACAGAAGAAAATAGAAGGGAGGAAATATTGGAACAATAGAAAATGAGAACGAAAAAAAGAGGTGCCTGAATCATAAAAATCATACCTCACAAATTTCATTCCCCCTCTGAAACTCTTCTGACATTATTCGCAAAGTGCTAGATGACACATTGTAGCTTGAATTCATGGAAGGATAAGCAGGAGTGATTATAGGCATCAAGTGATACCTATCCTTTGGATTTCTTCTAGGATCCCAAACCTGAAGACCAAGGGATCCTTCTTCAATGGAACACAGCATAACTGGGTTTGGCCAACGCCATTGCGTGTATACCCTGAAGAACCGAGACGTTAACATATTGGGTAGCGCATTAGGGAATAGCTGGCATATGCGAGCAACAAGCAATGCCCAATTTATACCACCAAGAAACCCTGAAACCTGCAAATGAGGGCAAATGTTTATCGATATAAAAAATGAAACAATGAAAAATAGAGCAAAATATTGAACAGAAAGCATCTACCCTACATTTGAGTAAACACCACGACGCTTTGCCCAAAGCCTCATACCACGCAATGACGTGCGGAAATTCTGCATGTCGAAAGATGAAGAAAAATGAAACATAACTGCATGCAAATAGAATTGGAAAGTAATACAATAAAATAAATTGCATAGTACTGCATGCCACTACCTGAATATTTGGTACTAAACGCAAAATCTGGTCAGTAACTCTGCAACCATTAAGACTACGAACAGTCTGTTCATCTGCATTATGTAGAATCGAGTCTTGTGAAATATCCAAATCCTGCGCCAAAATAAATACATTTAAGACGGTATAAAAAAAATAAAGCAAAACAGCATTGAGTAAGAGAGACAGTTTTACTCAAGTATGATGAACCTAAGAAGCTTCATAGGCTTAGAAAGATGAACAAAACAAAACAAAACAAATGTGCTCTCAAAGGAAATTAGGCAAGCCAAACCATAGCACTGACTACAAGACACCAGCTCACATACTTTCACAAAGCCTTTTTGAAATATTTTTGAGATTTAGAGTTAAATTGAATTCATCTGAACTGAATTCTCATTCAATTTTTGAGATTGGAATAAATTCTAACTCAATGGATTTCCTTTGAGTTTTCTAATTTAAAACAAAAATTATGAACATCAAATTTATTAACTCCCCAGAATGCCCCAGAATAAACAGATCTAGTCAGAAGCAAAAGAATACCACTATGCTCACCACCACTCACTCGTTCTGTTCAGAAGTTTCCTGCCTTCTTCCAGAGTCTCACAAAATACATTTCCACTACTTACTAGCCATAATCAGATCATCTATTCTCTTATGCTATTATATCATGTGACAGGGTAAGACATTCTCTCTTTCAATTATGACTTGTTCTCATACTGGGCATTTCATTCATCTTTGATGGGGGGCAATTTTGTGAAAAAAGCAGACTTATACTTTTGGTTTTCCTTTGACAAATCCGGTCCACTTAAGCAAGCAAGGGCTTCAAATGTTCAAGCTTGAGAAACTACGAGAATAAATTTAAGCATTAACTGCTATCAAGATGCCATTTTCAGTGATTAGAGTAAATGACAATCAATCACATCTCTAAGTATGTTCGAATTCCACAGAAATGACAAGATGGAATTCTAACAAATCATATTACATCAAAGCAAAGCATACCAGACACTAGAATTGCCACAATTATTTAACTTTTACTTTTCATGACATCAAACTGGGTAAAAGCAAATGTAGTTTAACAGAAACAACCCTATACATTGCATGACTTTCTCCATCCCAGTTTTGATCAAACACAGCAACAATTAACTTGCATATGGCTTAATGCCATTTATTTTCTAAATACCATTATTTATACATTATTTATTGTTTTCTTAAAAGAAAGGGAGCAAGAGCAAGGAATCATACCGCATTGTGTATACCCTAACCCCACCTCTCCTCTTACACGTAATTCCCCACCCCCAGACCCCAACCACACAACCATAACTCTCCCACCCACCCCCTACTCCTATCTACCATGTTTGTTTTCAAACCATTCTGTTATATAATTATAATAATGAAAAATTAACTTCTGTTATATCTTAGACTCTTAGTTCCCCATATGCAAGTTAAGCTAAACAAGGAGCAACTCGCTTTGATAGATGCACAATATCAGAAAGAGAAATCATGAAGCCTAAACACACGTTCAGAGGCAAAAAGAAAACAAAGCATGTTTGACAAGAAAAAAAGTGCTTCTTTGGTGCTTCTTTCTTTGGTGCTATTTCAGTATCAAATGGGTAAGTAAGACAGAGCTTGAAATGTTAAATTAACACTTACTTCAGGAATCACCCAAAGTGACAATTTTGCATATAGAAGATCTATGGAAATCCCTTTGAATTTGAATTTCATGACTGGAACATGAGCATCAGGCACAGGGTGCAACTCTGTTACTTCAGGCATCTCTGAGAGCATTCTATGAAGTTCACCAAAAAAATCTTCCTGCACACCATTATGGAAATTGTTACATTCATTAAAGTACAAGCTATTAAACAAAATTGCATACGTAGTATAGAGGAGCTCATTGTACTTCTCTTGTTGCATGCCTAGGCCCCACACAAAGCGTGTCAATATCTGCACCCGGGCCATGCACCTAAGAAAAGGGGGGAAACATGAATATGTGTGAGAGCCAGAGAGAGGAATTATCGCACAAAACACTGCAACACAACAAAAATTATCACAGAAAAACAGCAGGTTTTACCAAAAAATAAAAAATAAATAAATAAAAGGAAACAGTAGGAGTAAAATATGTGAAATCATTGATGAAAAAATATAACTTTCAAATGCACAGCACTGACTTTGCTTCCTTTCTATTTAGTAAGTAGAAATAGGCTAAGCAACTTCATGATGATACATCTTGAGCAAATGACAGCAAAACACTCAAGATTAAAGATGATATATTTTTTTTCATCCTTGGAAAACAATTTTCATCACTTTGAGATGTTCAGTTAACTTGCAATAAAAGTTTCAACTATTTTCTCTTTGAACATATATACACTGGATTGAAATAAGAAATCTGTTTTCTTCTTTCAAAGTAAAGCCTAGATGAGCCATCCCATATAAAAATATTGATCCTTAAAACAAAAATCAACTAACTGCAGCATAAAAATACTGCAGTATCGGTAACTCATAAAATAGAAACAACAGGTTTCTTAAAAAGAAAAGATGATCAGAAAGTCAGTTTAACAATTAGTAAACAGTCCAGGAAAATAGTAAATGCAATCTTAATGTATTAATGATAACAAAACAAGATAGCCAAGCTTACTAAATTCCATGTACTGAATTCTGCTCCAATTTCAAAGACACACAGCAGAGAACAAAAGACATACCCCTAGTCGATATGAACCAAAAGTGAAAATCTTAGCATTAGCTTCTTGCACCATTTGCTCGTTCAACCCTTTACTCCGGCTAATTAGTTTAACCCAATTCTTCACAATCTGTTCCAGTTTACATCAATCAATATCAGTGGGAAATCGCAGTAGTATTCAATTGTAAAACATGAATGCCAGGTAAACAAATAAGATTTCAACCTGGTCTAGGCTTCCAAGAACCTCCTCTCTACTCACAGCTTCTTCTTGACTCTCATACAATCCAGCATCTCGCAAAAACTAAACACACCAATACACACATTCTTAAACTCAATACTGAAATATCACTCCGCAAAATTGAAATAATCAGAATAAAGCAAAACAAAAGGGCAAACCTTTTCGAGTTCCCGAGTCCTCAAAACATCATATTCAGTTGGCCCACCCAAAGATATAGGTTCAGTGATCCCCAACCGCTGATGCTGTTGCCCATTATTTCGAATGCCTAATCCTTGGCTCCCCATTTTTTTCCAGCCTCAATTTTTTATTATTCTCTTTGTTTTTATTATACTTTCTTTCTTTTCTTTTTCTCGTTTTTTTAAATGGGGATGTTAGGCACAAATATTATTGATGATACTCCTCGCACATTAAATAAAATGAACAACAAATAGAAACATTAAAGAAAAGAAGAGCAACGAGAATAACTGTCAATTGTACACTTTTGGCGTAGACGGCTACAATCAATATCAACTGGAGGGCTACTATAACAAGGAATGTAGCAGCTAGAGAGAAACAATAAAAAGAAAAAAAAACCCTAGATCAAAATAATTTATAATAACTATAGAACAGAGTACATATGCAATTTAGGGCTTCTAGATGGAGCAAAGAGAACCCTAACCCTAATATAACAGAATTCAACTGAAGCAAATACAGTGATTGTGCGCGCCAGAAACGCCTCTTTCACAGGTGAAAGTCTTCGACGACGGCGATTTGTCGAGATTTTGGTGCTTCAGAAGAAGAAACTGCCCGCCACAATAATCGATGAGAAGAAGGGACTTGATGATAGAGAGAAGGATTACAGAGATCGAGGAGAGAGATGGGGACGATGAGGTTTTTTGCTATTTTGTGGAAGTTCGTTGCGCTGTGCTGCGGTGTGGTTGCGCTTACGCTTGTTGTGGTGTGGCAAAGTGGGAGAAGCGGATATATGTACAATTTTCTGCCTGCGTGCGTGTGTAAGTTACTAATAAGTCTACTACTAACTGCAGTGCTGGCGGTGAAAAATAGAATAATCATTTGTTTTATTTTTATTCTCCATTTCTTCTCTATGTAGTATTTTTTTTTTTTCTATCACTCATGAATCATGTTCTAATTTAATATTTGATTTTAAACAAACAAATGTGTATATATTTATATTACTAAAACTATACTAAAAAAATCTATAATTTGTTGAACCATTAATCTTGAAGTACTTATCGTTCTCCTAAAAATGATTAATTAGAACTAAAATGTTTGCTGAAGTCACAAATAAACTCTAAAATTTCATATAAAAAATCCACGAGGTTTTTTTTATAGAGACCATACTATTAGTGTTAGTACAAATTCCTTAGAGATTTTTTTTGTCCTTGAACAAAAATCTCATTTATCTTTATATTCCACTTCTAGACGTTAATAATTCTCTATAAAAATAGTTCACAGATCAAATTTGTCATCGGTTAGGAATTACAATTGAGTTATGTCTTCTTCTACATCTCCACCATTCTCTGCAACCTCAATTTTTTCCAAACAAAATATCAGTTTTAAGCCTTAGGGCGGTAGCTAAAAATTAATCGTTAAGCCCTTAATGTGTATAGGACGATGTATGGTGCCCTGCTTGGACGGTACACCACCTAGAGCCTCTAGAAATTTTATTTTCTTCCCAATTTGAATTCCATTGTGCCCCTCTTGTTTTAAATTGACCATAAACACTCTCTAGCCTATAAATACCAAGTTTTCACCCTTTACAAACTTAAGAAAGCAAACACTCAAGTTCTATTCATCTTTTCAAAACTCTCTCAAGCAAAGTAAAGGTGTTTCAAAGATTTACTCATTTGCACTTCACTAGATTGAGTAAGTATTTTATTTTTAAGGCTTAGCTTGCATTTGATGAATTCTAGCCTATAAATACCAAGTTTCCGACCCCTTACACACTTAAGAAAGCAAACACTCAAGTTTTATTTATCTTTTCAAAACTCTCTCAAGCAAAGCAAATGTGTTTCAAAGATTTACTCATTTGCAACAGTGTTGCTTCACTTGATTGAGTAAATGTTTTATTTTTAAGGCTTAGCCTGCATTTTTTGGATTATTAAATATTATATATATTCTCTAGATTTCTTTTAATTTACTATTAAGGATAGAGTCCCTTTGTTAAGGATTTATGATTAAATCTACCATTGATAGATTTGTGATAGGTTATGAGTTTCTGCTTGGTGTATAAAATTTGTGAAAAGTTTCTAAAAAAATTGTGAAAACTTTGAGCTTGAGTCTTTGAGAAAAAAGTTTGGTGGAGGTTTCCAGTGATCTTTGGAAAAACTAGTTGTAAAAGATTTAACTTAATCTAGAGAAAATTGGTTTTTGAGTGAACCATAAATTCACATAATAGAGGTTAAAAATACTAAATATAGGTATATTTAGGTAGTGGATATACTTTACTGTTGTAAAAGAACTACTATAAATATATTTGCAAGCCTTTTTTCTAAACTGTGATTTATTGTTTTTTATTGTCTTGTGCACACCAAATGTTTGTGGAAAAAATGTGTGAATTGAATTATAATACTGGTAGCCTATTCAGCCCCCCTCTAGGTCATGCTTATTAACAAGTTTGTAAATATCAATGTGATCAATTAAACACATAACACTAAATGCATAACATTATTTCAAATAATTGATGGACATCGGGAGTTGTCACAATTTTTGTCATAAACGTGATGCACATTTTAAATCCACCGATATCGTGGAGGGCAACAAGATTGATAATCATGCAATGAGAAAAATCTTACATATATACTCCCTCCGTCCCACAAAACTTGTCGTTTTAGCCCAAAAATGATTGTGCGTCAATAATTGACGCCTTCATCTAACGTGCCGTGCTCCTTGAGTTTTTACGTTTTTGTCCCCCGAACGACACGTCGTTTCCTTGAGAAGATGCATGTCACACGGGCATCGGAGGGAAACGAAATTTAAATGAAATGAAAGGCGCGGTATTTGAACTTTGGTGCCTCTGTTCTGGAACAGAGGCACCAGACCGATCACTTCCATCCTCTTCCAGTTTGCCTTCTCTCTCACTTCAGTTTCTAAACATCGAAAGAAAAAATTTAGAGCAAAATGGAGGGGATTTACTGCGAGGATTCACAGTACGATAACTATTTCGAGTTCGATGACTCTTCAAATATGGTTGTTCCTGACTCTATCGCCGTCGACGAGGAAGAGATGGTTGGAGTTGAAGAAAAGGTCATATCCGACGAAATAGCAGAAGACACATATGAGAAAGAGGAGAAGAGGAGCTCAATCGAGGACGTAGGTGGGCAAGAACAGAGCTCGCGGTTGACGACGAGAGAGGGAGAATCGATTGTTGGGCAAGCAGGGTCGGACTATAAGCTCGTTTGTAGGTGTATTGACTTTGCAAACAGCTTCAACCAGGTGAGGAAAGTAAACCCCCCTCTCGATTTTGATCTAAATGAAATACCCATGGTGGAGATATCCCCCCCTCTTTCCCCGATTGTTAATGAAAGTAGAAGATTTGATTTGAATAAAAAACCATATGGTGATGATGATAAAGGAAAATCGGAAATTGAAGAAGCAGTTGTACATGAAGACAGAGATTTTGACCTGAACAAATTTCCAACCGCTGGTCGGTGGAAGTTTTCAGATGGTGTTGATGAAAAGGAGTTTATTCTCATGCTGCGTATCCTTTTACCAAGTTTCCATTAGATTAAGTAATTATGTGTATGATGGTTCTTCAACACGAATTGGTTGTCCATTGTGTTTTCCTTTATTTTGTAAATTCAGCATTTTTGTGTGGCCTGTAGCCTGAATTTAAAAAATTGGAAGCATTAATGTAATGACTCATTATGTAAATAGTTGAATATATGAATATGATAATACAGACTTCCTTTGTCATTGAAAATTATGGAGTGTTACATTATTAAAAGTAGATTGTTCAATCATCCTTCGGGATTGCAGGAATCTTGTTGGTAAACTTGTTTGCTGCCCTCTCCGCATCAGTCGCATTATAAATGCACAGTTTCAATGCGTCCCTTTTCGCCTCCAGCTTGCAAATGGCTTTGGCCAATGGAAGGCTGGCGTTGCCCATTGTGAGGATGAACTCTTCTGCATCCATACCGTGCTCTTGGTAATGGTCCAGTACACCATTCTTGATATCCTTTAGCCCGCGACTGACTCCCCGCATTTTGTCAATTTGTTGCTCTGTGGAGAGCAGCGTGTTCTCCAACTCAATTACATCTTTGTGGAGGGCAATTCCAGCAGCACCTGCCATGCTTAGGATGTCTTCAGCCTCCCATGGGTTCATGGATATGATTTAGGTGAAGATGGCTAGAAGATAGAAAAGGTACATGGGTTTTTTCAAAACTTGAGGAAACGTATGATGGTATAGTGAAGTGGTGAATATTGGGTCGTCTTATAGAGTGGTTATGTTTAGTCTGCCACCAACAAAGAAATAAAATCATTCATTTTGATTGAGTGTGGATGCGGTGGTGTGGATGCAGAGGAGGTTGGAAGGCATGGTACAGTTAAGAGGCGTGGTCAAGTGAAGAGGCGTGGTCAAATGGTTTTGTAATGTCAATCGGTCTCTGAAAAGCTGCTTGGATTCCATCCCTCCGCGTAACAGTTCCTGAGGCAGAAGAAGTCTCTGCTTATACGTTAACTTAATTGGAACGTTGCAACCTTTCATTGGTGTTAGACGTTCAAACCTAGTAAGCGGTTGTGGGGAATCATAAATCCTCCACAACTCCCTTATAATAACAGCCTTACACCAACCCTTGTTGACACATACCGAAATAACCATCACAGTTGTGCTTCTTCTTTGTTATTTATTGCAAAAGTTGACCGTTTGGCTTGTTTGTCTCGCAGCCTAGTGACTATGAAACCCGAAGAGAAGAGGCTAATGCTACAGGAAGTAACAAACGTCGGTGAGAACCTCTCAAATGATCTTGCAGTTATTGAACACAAGGTGCTCCAGACCGAGAATGACATTGAGCGTTTGGAGGACATCCTTGACGACCTGAAATAGAGGAAGGATGCTGTCAATGTTGATGACTACATGGCCTTCAATATCGTTGATTCCATGGGTGAGTGCATTGTTTTCCTCTCTTGTGTTGTTGCTAAACTTGAGCACAAGACCGCAGCCCTGAAGATGGCGCTAGAAACAGTGAATGAGGCCACGGTTGAGCTGGGTTTCTTTACCAATAGGGTTCCCGGGATTCCAACTAATGAGTGATTATAGGTTTAGGGTGTTCTGTTTTTAATTGCTCTGGTCCTTTGCCTTGTCAATGTGTGATGTTTTTAATTTTAACTTAATGAGAAGTGGGTGTTTTTACTTGGGGTGTGTTGTGATTGAGCTACATTCATGTTCTCTCAATTTCTGTATTAAACAGGGATTGTTTTAACAAAGTTTGAGAACCAATTGATAAACACAACAATTCCAACAATTTGGATCACATAAAACAGCAAAACATTTTGAAACAGAACACCCTTCAAATGAACTGCAGGGTTACATTAATTGATCAAATCCTACACAACTGGACATAAACATTACTTGATCCAATCCTTTACATGTCCAACAAAAGGGATCACAAGAGCTAACTATCTACACAACAAAATTAACATAACTGCACAGTTAACTTTCATGATCCAATCCTTTACATGTCCAACAAAAGGGATCACAAGAGGTAACTATATACACAACAAAATTCGCAACTGCATAGTAACATAACTTGATCCAAATTACATATGCATAAACCTCTGGATTGAAATGGTTTATTGAGGGATTAGAGGCAATGTAGTTTTGTACACCTCTGGACTGCATTGAATTGTCAATGGTAAATCCCCTAATTTTACAAGTGCTTCATTCTTGATGTGAGGGATCTTGTATGTGTTGCTCCCATCACATTTCAAGATTTCATTCATGCATGTCTGTAATGTCAAGAAGATGTAGTTGCTCTTCTTCACTACGAATGTCTAGTATTCATTTTCAACAGCTCCTATTAATTCAGTAATTGACTTAGAACACTCCTTACTCTGGAGTGATTGAATAGCTCTGAAGAAGCCTAAGTCCAAGACATTCAAATCTAGAGAATTAGGAGGCTGACAAACAAGACTCACATCCAATCCACTGCCCTGAACTGCACACAAGAATTCAACGTCATCAAAGAGAACATGGGACTTGGCATTGTCTTGCTGAATGAAAATCTTCTCCAAAATGCTATCCCTAGGCCATTTCTGGCCAATAGCTGGCAGTACTTTCTGTATCATGAACTCCCTAATCA
>NBIL01117162.1:0-18851 GCA_002752925.1 Viola pubescens var. scabriuscula | reverse complement strand
GAGACACTCAGTATGTTCGAGGCGCTACCCTAGTTGGTCACTTGCCCTAGTCAAATTGGACCAGTTCGACGTGATGACTCTGAACTAATTGTCTGCTTCTACTTTGCAGCCTCACGTTAAATATTACTACAAAGACGACTGTAATCAAATAAGTTTAATTAGCAAGTGATCAATTTTTAATTAATCCTAGATAAATTGACAAGAAAATGACAAGCAAGTAAATACAAAAGAAGAGTTTAATAAGCACGATTTGGCCTCTTGACTATATCCTATGCAACCTTCGAATTACCTTTGCTAAGAAAAATGAGCTTAGCCACTCATGCTAACAATAAAACAAATAATAGAATTAAATTGCATAATTAGAAGAAGAGAGAATAACGAAAAACCCTTGAATATTACCGGCCAAAGCTCTTATTGCAAACGGAAAAGATCGCCGGAGGCGGAAGTAGCTAAGAACTTCTGTCCGAAAAGTGGCAGAAAATTCCCAATGGAAGCGACGGTCCAAAACCCTAAAATTCTGAAGTCTTATATGAAAATACCAAAAAGGAAGTTCTCTAAAATAGAAACTAAGGAAAAGAGGGAAATCCTAGTTCTAAGGGATTACAAATTGGGAATAAATCTTTTGCTTGAATAAAGAATCTTCAGGAATGGAAGGTGGAATCTGCCAGAGATCCGATTCAAAACTTTCCTTCTGCGCGTCAGATTTGAGCAGATCTAGACGCGCGACAGCGAGGCCTAGACGATGGACAACCGTTAGGGCCAGGTGACTTGATCAGCAGCTAGGTTTTGACGATGTTGTTCCAGCGGAAATTCCTCCAAGAAGTGTATCTTTCTGCATCTTTCTCTTCTATAGTCCAGATCTGCAGAAAGGATGGAAATGGGGACAAATTAGTAGTATCGTGCTCAAAATTGGACTAAGAATAAGGAGGAAAGCATGCATAAAATTCACACTATCAGAAAGCAACCCCAATGTTATTAAAACAACGATAACATCCTTATTTATATATTAAAGAATGACTATTTATAAGGGTTTAAGAAATTGAGGATTTTCAGTTAGAAATTCAGAGGATTCAAGGGATTAGGAATTCAGAGGAAAAATAAAATTGATTGTGTTGATAATATGCCTACCAGAAGAATAAGTAACAGTGAAGAATCAACTGGCGCTGGTGACGGCGAAAGCTATGGTAGTTGATTATTGAATACAAGATGTAGATGCGGAAAACGTGCGGCGATATTGATTTTTGAATCGAATTCGAACAAGAATCGCATATATTATGCATGCGGTGATCAAGTTTGCGGCTCATGGATTTGATGAGACATATTTTCATGTACGACTATGAAAAAATAAGGAGAAAGGTAAGTGTTGTTTAATACTACTCTATTTTATTATTATTTATTTATTGTAATATTATTTATTTCAATAATGTTTGTTGTTAAAAATTCATTAAAAAATAAGACTTGGATGCCAATTGAAAAGTTGGAGTACGGGGGTCTAAATGATAGATGAAAGAAATGATAGGGTCAAACATAAGTGACAGAACATAAAGTTGGGTCAAATGTGGGTGACAATTTCGCACCAAACTAGATTAACAAAAACTTTTTGACGGTGTTAGTGAAGATGGTTGGAAAGTTAGGGGCACTGAGGTCTAAATGACTAACAGAAGAAAAGTTGGGGTCAAACGTGAGTGACGGAACATAAAGTTGGGGGTCAATTCAGCGAGGGGTTAAAGTTATGGACTGATTTAGGAGTTAGGAAAAAGATCAGGGTATGATATAACGTTTTCTCAATTATATGTATAGGCAATAATCGGCCTATAATCCCTTCTTTGCAACAAAATTGGTACATCTGAAGGCCTAAAAACATAGTTATAAAAACCGCAGTCCGATTGGAAAAAAATGGGAACCATAAGAAAATCTAGTCGATTCGATCTAATGGACTAGAAATGCAAAAAATCGGATTCGACCGGTCGACCCTGCTAGTTTATTTTTAAAAAATATATATTTTCACCAAAACTTTGATAAAGAACAAAAACAAAAAAATTAAAAATAACACTGAGCAGAACATATCTGCTCCTTCTTGTCATTTCGACATTTCCTATGCCCTAAATAGTAAAACAAAAACTCGAAGCAATTCGCCATCGCCGCCACTCATCCTTGTCGCCAATTCAACCTCACCAACTTATTTTCGAGGTCGCCGTTTCGTTATTTTTTGTTATTATTTCAACTTATTTGAGTTACCTTGACTTCGTGGTTGAGTTCATGATCTACAAAAGTAAACAATTACGTGCCTTATGACACTAGTTATTAATTATTATATATCTAAGTTTTTTTTAACATAAACTTAGTAAGTTGTTATTTTATTTTAATTAAAAATATGTATAAAATTGTATGTATATTATATTTTTGATAAACCAAACGGTGCAACCTGGTTTAATCTGGTTGAACTAGTAAATCAGTGACTTATGAGCTTAGCGGTTCGATATATGAACGGTTCTGAAATACGATCCGGTTAATCCTAATTGAACTAGTGAATTAGTGAATCATAGACTGAGCAATTCTTGTCCGGTTCGGTTCTAATAATTTTACTTAAATGGTAAATCTACCCCAATGAAATTCTATGTATAAGTGTAGTACAGTACAAACACAAAGATAATATTAGAGACTCAAATATAGTTATTGATTGCAGCGTATGTATGTGGGAAGGCAGATTAGTTTGGTGCCCACCTCACCATACCTCAAATGCTATCCAACTCCAAGCAAACAACAATAATTTTCTCAGATTTTAGACTTTGCAACTCTCCTCTCCTCTCCTGGTCCCCAAAACCTCTCACCGTCATTTTCTTATTATTTTTTGTGTTTATCATAAAGCCTCTCAGTGCTCTCACTGTCATTGGTACACCTGTTCTCACATCCACATCAACCCACCTTTCAACTCATTATTTGGATCTACCTTCTTTATCATTTCTACCCTTCATTCATACACCGGGATTAAATTAGTTATTTATGTGAGTGTTAAATTACTCATACCAACTAAACTTATAAAGTGATATTTTTAGATATTAGGTATATATGTATTTTGAAATGTAATTATTGCTTTTTTTATTGTCATTTGTATTTAAGAGTTACTACAATAAATTTACTAAAATATTTTTGCCTATATTCTTTGGACAAAATTTAATTCAAATAATTCTTAGAACCCAAAAGGGATTTTTTTTCCCCTTTGTACTAATGAAATTAAAGCCTCCATCTGCATCCATTTGAGAAAAAACCCACTCGACACTGGGCAGGTAGGAATACAACGAAATTCACTCCAACCATTAGGAATTAACTCTTAAAAATTAGGAATTTAGGATCTCTCCCTCCATCCATTGAAATCTCACAATCAAGTAGGCAAAAGAAAATAAAAATCTCTCTAGGTTGTCAAACCAAACCCGATTGGTTCGAATGAAAAACCCGGGGATCGTCATTAGGCTGAGTTTAACAACCCTAAAAGTTTTTTTTTTCCAGGTTGATCTGAAAATTGGTTGACCCAGAAAAATAAAATTTGAAAAAGTATTTACCATAGGATTTAAACCATATTCAACCTATGGCCAACTAAAGTTTAACCACTACACCAGCACTACGTTTGTAATAATAAATTAGAACATACAGTATAAAATAAATGTAAGATTTTTATTTATCTTTAAAATTTCTTATAATTTACACAAATATTAAATGCTATTTTTACTGATTTATTAATATCATGAGTCAATCTAATTCAACTCTGATTGAATTTCTAACCCTCGACACTTTTGCCTTAGCGGTTTGTGATTTGGGCGGATTTTACAACCTTACTCCCAGTCAGTCACGAGATGGTATCTCGTAAGTAGTATTGTAGTTGACTTGACCATGGTCCAAATGGGTTTGGGTTCAGGCCAAGTTCTGAGGCCCAACCAAGCCTCAAGGCTTAGTGTTTAGCCCCAAACACAGCTCCAAATATGCTTTGAGTTTTCGCACTTTAGGCTTTGATAAGCGGCAAGCAACTATATATATATATACACACATATAACTATATAATGTCATGCACAACAGATAGATAACTTACGGGTCGTTTTGTTAAGAGGGATTCTGACATTACTTAGAGAATTATTTTACTTTGTATTTTATTTAGGGAATTATTTTACCTAAAAAAATACTAAGAATAAAAGATTATCTTATTTAGTTGCATTATGTATATTACTCGAGAAAAGAAAAATCTCTTATTTAAATAGTATAAAAATATTAAATTTTTTATTTTTTTACTAAAAGTACAACACAAATTATATTATTAATATATTATTATATAGTAATATATATTACAATATTTACGTACTATTGTATTATTATACATTATATATTATTATATGATGTATAAAAATAAATATTTTATAAATGATGTTTAATAAACAAGTTTTGTTGTTGTATAATATTGTATATATTATTTACTATAAATAAACACAATAATATTATATAGTATATAATAATAAAATATAACTAATAACGTAAATATATAATAATATATTAGAAAATAGTGATGTATTACACTCTGAAAATTTAGTATTACATAATAATTATAGTCATATTATTATTTATTAATATCACATATATTTTAATTAAAATATAATGCCTACTTATAAGGAATAATTTTATCATAACAATATTGTTTATTTTCCTCCCGGCCAAACGCCCCTTTAGTGTAGATTTATGAACAGGATTTCAGAGCACACTTACTAAAGCTGACTGCGTATATGTCCTCAAAGTATGGGTAACAGAGCTTGTTTTTGACGCGGCATCAACTCTGAGGGTAGGGAATGGGTTATTGACAAAAAGTCATCTGAAACATTGGCTTGAATGAGGTGAAGCAAAAGACTCTTTTCGAGCATCAACTCTGCTATCACATGTAATCGTATAACTGTACGGAGAGTAAAAAGAAAAACACGAACTTCGCATACCACCGGCAACCAAGTCTAGGTAACTTTTCTGACACCACCTAAGTAATATAAACACCAAAAGATCTCGTCCCCAGTTACTCTTTCTTGTTTGGTTTGTTCATTTATTTATATGCTGTTTCAATCGGGTTCGTACCGCAAGCGATTCTGATGTGGTTGAGGAGTGATGTGTGAACCTGTACACCAGCTTCTTTCATCCGATACAGAAACTTAATCGCCTCAACATACAATCCATTCTGCGCATAACCCATAAGCATAGCGTTCCAACAGGTCGCGATTCTCTCATCACTCATCATCTCAAACACCTCTTTTGCATCTTTCACCATCCCGCATTTGCCATACATGTCAATCAACCCACAATTCACAAAATCATCTGATTCCAACCCAAGCTTGATGGCGTGAACGTGGACTTGTCGACCACAATTCCCATCATCGTCTATTCCAGCACACGCCTTCAGTACACTAGACAACGTGAAGCTATTCCTCCTCACACCTGCTCTCACCATTTCCTTAAAATCCCTAATCACTTCCTCGTAACACCCTTCTCTGCAATTGTTCACCAACTTGGTCGTCCAAACAATGGTATTAGGCTGGGAGAGTTGATCGAATACGAGGTTGGCACACTGTAGACACCTAAATTTTCCGTAGAAGTTGATTAAGGAACCACTGAGAGGAAGATTGCTAGCAAAACCCAACTTCAGCAAAAGTCCATGAACCTGTTTTCCTACTTCCATATTCATGGTGGAAATGCAAGCCCTGAGAATGCAAGCTATGAGCCAGGTAGGAAATTCCGATAAAGGAATATTATTTTGCAGCATTTTGAGAAACAAGCTGATAGCTTCTTCATCCTGATCGCTCTCCAAATAACCAATGATGATGACTGCCCAAGAGTTGATATCTTTTCTCACAGACATTTTATCAAACAGATGGCGAGCACCATCTAAGTGACCACACGAAACATGCATCAGGAGTAGTCTGTTGATCAATGGTAAGGTTAGTTTAAGGCGGCTGTGTCGGAGGTGAGAATCCAGCTCGAGGGCGGTGGTGGAATCGCAAGTGGTGGTGCAGTCTTTGATAAGGGAGGAGTAGATATCTGGTGATATGGGGATGTTTAAACAATCCATCAATCGCAGCACATCTGTACTGCTTGTGCTCTCCCCTTTACTCCTCTTCCTCCTCCTACTAACGCCTGGACCTGCAAGTACAGCGGCGACCGCGACGGCGGCCGTGGCATTTCTAACGGTGTTGGAAGGAGGGAAGCGGATGTGAAATTGGGGTTTAGGCGGGATGTTGTGCTTGAAGAAGTTGTTATAATCCGGTGGGTGGAGATAACTGAATTTTGAATATGATTTGGCAGAGAAAGGCATTGGGAAGTGTAACTAATTAGCGGTTTCCTCTGTTTAACGAACTGACTAGTTTTCTGAGAATCCCATGTTTGCGGTGAAAGATGAGGGAAGAACAAGTATACTTCAATACCCAGCGACTAAAATCACAGCGCTATCAATAATATCTTAGTCAACGCAAAAAGACACTCGATTTGAACCATCAATGTTGCCTATGAAGCCGGGATTGGCAAGATCTTAGGTCTGTCTCCTCAGGCATTCCTTTCGGGTAAGAGATTTGAGGATAAGCAATATCAGACATGGAGTTTTATTCATCATTTATTTTTTCTTCTTTTGAAACCATATGAGAATCAATTTTCAATATTAACTTTTATTGCAGTCAATCCAAGATAAATCTCCTAAAAGGAAGTAACCATGCTGTAACTGATTTTCCAGCCAAAACATGCCGGTTTTTCAGTGCCATTAACATTAACTACTATCATCAGCACCGGCTACGTGCAAACTTCTATATCCTAACTCTGGTATCTCTCTCCCTAATTAACTCTGGCACATGTTCGCATGTGGCCGAGATGGTACAAACTGAAAATGTATCAGGGGATGAACTCAAACTACAAATGCGAACAATCATCTTCAGAATCTTGATTGGCCTCAGCAACATCCACTGCAGATCCAACAACAGCACACAATCCACCTCTCAAGCCGTACAGTGATGCATCAGACTCCACACCAGTTTTGGCTCCAGCCAGTCTCATTCCACGAGGGATTGATCGCAAGAAGTTGAAATATGCATACTTCATATCGAACTGCATATCATACCCTGCAACACACACCCTTCCCTTCGTTATCTACTGATTGTAAAAACATCAAACTGAACCAATAATGATGCTGGAAAACAAAAAGAATGCTTCATGTAAATCTTACAATAGTTTATGGCAATTGTGCATCCATTATCATCTGGACTCTGTCGAACATGATGAAACCACATACTTGGCCTGTATCAACCTCAACAATTAGTCACTCTCACAAGCTACCATTCATTCATTCGTAATTTAAACATGTAAATCTAACATTCCATTCGACTTAAATTCAATTTTTTCATACCTAATTCACTAATAAGAAACACAATGAGTAACGATTCCGTTGAATGAGAAATGAAACTAGAAAAACTCACAAGTAAAGCATCTCTCCAGCTTTGACAGTGCATTGAAAAGGTTCAGGGCCATCGAAATAGGCGGGAAACTTCGAGATTTCAGTCTCCAGAGAAGAAGCGTAAGGATCAACGCTGCTCCACGGCACATACCTCAGCGGCTCCTCTACCTCCAACCGCATCTCTCCACTCTCATGAGAGTACGAATACTGAGCTGCAGGGTACTCGCAAATGTACATCCGATGAACATCCGTAGGAGGGAGCAACAAGAAATGCTTTTCCCCTGAAACGACGGCGTACAGATTCTCGTAATGGTCCTTATGGAATGAGGTCTCCGATAAATGATTTCCAATCCAGAGATTCACCGCCTCCGGAAGGCAGCCCAGCGCCTCCGTGGCCCACGGGATGTGGGGATCACAGTCGGCGCCCAACGCCGGATACTCCGCCCGGAAGCAATCATTCTGCTGCTGCAGGTAAGCTACCAATTTGCTCTTGTTGCTGTTGAGGACTAGATCTAGGGCACGGGTGAAAGGCACGCGCTCGACGTGAGCGGAGGCGAAGCAGAGTGGATGGTTGTGATTGGTTTTGTCGGGATTAGGGTTTCGTGCGAGGGAATCGGCGCGGCCGTCGGGGGTGAGGTGGAGGGAGACAGCGGAGTCGAAGAGGGTTTGGGCGAGGTAGGAGTGGTTGGGCCAGAGATTGAGGGCGGGCCAGTGAGAGATGGCGTTGGAGATGATGCAGGGCTTGTTAGGCGACACGTAGTTTCTCAGGAATTGGAGGGGAGATGGTGGCGAGTGCAGCCGATCTATTCTGGTGCTGGTTCCTAGAGAAACTTCTCTCACTTCATCCCACAGTCTTTCTACTTGCTCCATTCCTTCCCTCCTCGCCTCACTTCTCCCGTTTCCCTCCTGCCTCGCTTTTCAATTTAAACCATTTATATATATGATTTTTTATAGTACTAAAATCTAAGGGCTTACTCCCTCTGGTCCAATTTAATAGACGCTAGAGGGAGCAGTTCAAATATTAAGGAACACCGACATGAATAGTGTTTTTTCTTTCAAAATTTTCAACTTTATTCTCTTTCGTTTTAATTTTGGACCATGAAATTAACACTACGGGTGTCAGATAAATAGGACCGGAGGGAGTATTTCGTTATCGTTTTTATTTTTATTTTTTTTTATAAAAAAGAAAGAAAAGAAAACATAAAACGTGTATGGTAAAATAATTTTTTTATATTTATTCTTTTAAGTGAATAATTTTCGAAAATAAAATCATAATTTTAAAAATCAGAAAAAGTAGTTTTTTATTTTCTGTTTTGTATTTTAAAAGTCAAGAAAAAAATAGAAAACTAGAAACAAAAACGATACCGAACAAGCCTTAAGACTATTAATCTCGTACCGATAGTCTTTTCGGACTTACTTTTTAGAGCAAGATTGATTGTGTGCTTATTTTGCATATATTTACCATCTATTTTGCTTGCATTTGAGATGGTGATACTATTAAGGGCATATTTCTCTCATTTTTTTTTGTAGAAATAAAGCAAAGAAAATGATTACAAAGAAAATGAGCAAGAGCCTAGAAAAGAGTGCAAAATGACTAAGTGGTGATTAAGAGTATTCCGGAGCAACCATGTCTCATCCCTTGACCAAGGGAAGAGTGTTAACCCTTGGCCAAGGATGGAAATTTTGAACCAACGGGCCGAGCAATAGGCTTAAGACGCGAATTAAAAAAAGAGTCGAAAGATATTTTCAAAGTCCTGATAGACTCTATATCCTGTCAATTGCGAAATCCTAGAGGATAAGATACAATTTCGAGTTTCAAAATTAGGATTTTATCTTTATCTTTAAAGATAATCAAGGAAATTTCATTTTCTTTCCTCTTTCTCCGTTTGTCTTCTACCTTGAAATGAGGGAATTTTAATTTAGGAAATTGTACTTTTTGATTTTGATTGTTAAGTCGAACTTTAGCTAAGAAATTCATTCTTGGTAAAGGCAATCGAGGTTTATGATATTATTGTGAGATCTAATTATTTTTTAACAAATTCTATTTTTGTATTTCTTCTCCTTCTCATTTAATGTCAATTTTTTTATTATTAAAATTGTGGTTCGGCATACCTAGGTTTTAACTTGAATAAATATAGTTATTCCTGATAACATTGGGTCTACATAGTTAAAAGGATACAGTAAACAACTAGATCAAAATCAGCATAGGATTTGTTCTTTGAGACTAGAGAAAGAAAACAATTTAGCTGACAAGTGAAGACCCTTGGCCAAGGGAAGTCTTTTCCTGTTTTTATCAATCAACTAGTTAAATCCTATAAGTAAACCTTAGGGTTGCTAGGCGATTAGGGTTCTTCATAGAGATATTTCTTTAAAAAACTTAATATAGAAGGAAAGTAGGAAGTTAAAGTGAACTTGATTTCTATAGCTTCTCTACAAAATCAGTTCTGAATATTTTTGTATCAATGATCAATGTTTATGAATCATAACCTTGAGTAGTCTTTACTGGGAATCTTTTACATGCTTGTTTAACATCAACTTCATTCATGTTTTTTTATTGAATTTACACTTGTTTTTATTATTTTCAATTCACAAGTTCTAAACCAAAAACTCCATTTTGTTACTTATTTGTTTTGAAAATACTTAGTCATTGGAAAACTTAAATCTTGCCCTTTTCCCTAAGGATCGAACCTCTTACCACTATTTACAAATTTTTTTATTATTTGGTACCAAGTTGTAATCACATTTATTTTTTATGGGTTCGGCAACCGATCAAATTTTGACGCCGTTGCCGGAGAATTGCACATTGATTAAATTTTTTTTCTTGTTGATGATAATGTCTCAATTAGAAAGGACCAAAAGAAGAAGCAGTAATCCTAATATAGAATAAGAAGTAATGGCTGATGCAAGAGAGGTATGACTAGGTTCCATAGAAGACAAAATTAACAAAATATCTACTCTTGTCTATTCTTTTATTGCAGATCGGATGCGACAATTTACATCTGCTAGACCATGCTACCAATCACACTATCCGATAAAAACCTACAACTACAATCAAGGATGTAGGAATCACCCAAACTTCAGTTGGGCTCCACAACAACAACAATCGTAGTTCAACTTATAAGATTTCATGCCCATACCTCTTGTTCAATAGCATGTATTTATATCAATTCAATAAAATGTTAGTAGTTCTTTTGAAAAAATGTTGAAGCAATTTGCTCAAACAACCCAATTGAGTATTGCAAACCTTGAAAGGCAGATAGGAAAACTTTCAGTGGCAAGAAATGAGAATGACAATCAAGAAAAATCATCCTTTCAACCCACGGTACACAATGTGTGTGCTGTCAGATTAAGGAGTGACAAGAATCTACATGAGACATTAGACTTTTCATTTGACCAAGGGAAAGGTTCTCTCGCCTCCTTTTGTCTTTGATTTTGAGATTAAATTCTTGGAGCAGCAATATCCAACAAATCAGTCTCAGCAGCTTGAGGACTTCCTTCTTGACCACTTCCATCATAGGATGATTGAGCCTCCTTTGTGGTTGTCAGATCGTCTTTTTGTCCTACTCTGTGTGGATTTTGTGGGTGCAGAAGGTTGGTGATATTCTTTTGATGTCTGCAATCGTCCACACAATCGCTTCCTTGAGCAATTTGACCAATCGCTCTTCTTGGTCAAGAGATAATTTGCTAGAAATTATAACTGGCAGTATGGATTCTTGGCCAAGAAAGGCATGCTTAAGGTGATCAGACAGTTTCTTGAGTTCGATTTCTGGCGCCTGCACAATAGAAGGTAGAAGTTTATTATAAACTTGCGGAAGCTCAGAATTAATATTTTCTTCAAACAAAGGTCCTAGAACATTAAGTTCTTCCATAGTTTCTAATAAATCATTGCTAATGATTAGCTCTTCCTTCATCTTCTCTAGTTTTTCCCCTTCCATTCCCCTGATAAGAACATAATTCAGCGGGCCAATCTCACAAAGTTCATAAACTTCATTAGCAGGGGGTTCATAAACATCCATAAAGTTTAGGCTGTGGATCTCGCTTGGGTGCTTCACCGCATCATACATGTTAAATTTAATAGTTTGACCACAATATTCAAGAGAAAGACAATCATGATAAACATCAATGAAAGCCCTTGTAGTTCATAAGAAAGGTCTGCCCAAGAGGACATCCGTGGTGTTTGATGAGAAATCCATGTTCATATCGACAATGTAGAAGTCGACAGGGTAGATGAAGTCATTGACTTGGACAAGAACATCCTCAATAACTCCCTTGGGGTAGATGATGGATTGATCGGCAATTTGGATGACTACTCTAGTCTCCTTCATGGTTCCGATGTCAATCTCTCGTATTCTGCTAGTGATAGGACATTTATTCCAGCTCCTAAGTCACACAAGGCCTTTTCGATCTTCTTGTTGCCTATCTTGTATGGAATGTCGAATGTGCCTTGATCTGTGCACTTCTATAGGATTCTTGATTGGAAAACTGAGGAAACATTCTTAGTCAAGTTAATTTGTTCAACACCTGCAAGTTTCTTTTTGTTAGAACACAAACTTTTAAGGAATTTAGCATAACTAGGAATTTTAGCAATTAAGTCTAGCATAGGTATGTTAATTGCCACTTTTTTAAATATATCCATAAATTCCTTTTCTTCCTTCTCCCTTTTTGTTTTTGCGGGTGCAAGTGGAAAGGGTGGAGGCGCATCATTGTTTTCTTCTTTCTGTTTGGCAGTTTTCGCTACTTTCTTGGCCTTCCTTTCTGCTTTTCTGGCCTCTTGTTCTTGCTTGATCTCTTGCTTGGTCAAGAAAGTTTCATCTTCCAGTGCAATGATTTTTTCTGCTTCTTCCATCTCTTCTACTTCTTCCTTCTCAATTTGTTCTGGTGACTTATACTTGTACTTCCTCTCAAATTCCATCACCTCTTGCCAGTTCTTGTGCCTCGGCCGCACTTGCTCCTTCTCATATGCCATTGTCTCTTCTCTTTCGGGTAGATCTACACCACTCCTCAAACTAATCGCACTCACATTGTGTTTAGGATTGTCTACCGTGCTAGCAGGCAGTCTCCCTTGTTTATTCATGTCCTCCATCAATAATTTTAGTTGTTTTTGTTGGTCAACTAATGTGGCATTTATATTACTGATGTCATCTTTAGGAGTTGTTGTGGAGGTGCAGGTAATTTGAGAGGTGCTTTGGTTTGGTTCTGGGATGGCCTAGGAATAAAGTTTTGGAGGTTGAATGGTGGTTGTTGTGACTGGTTAGGCAGTGTGGAATTGTTTTGAGATTGATTCTAGGTCCAGCTGAAATTAGAATGATTCCTCCATTCAGGGTTATAAGTGTTTGAGTATGGATTATTGTTGGAGGGATACTTGTTCTGTTGGTTCTGATTATAACCATAGGCAGCATTCAACTGAGTGATGATCTCTTCTGTTGTTCCAGGTTGCAGTATTGAACATTGATTTGTATGATGGTCAGCTTAGTAGCAAATTCCACATACGCTCACAGTTGTGCCTTGGTTGCTCTCTTGGCCAAGAACACCTGTAGAAAGATTTTGCATAAAGCTAGCAATGTTGGTAAGTTGTTGTTCTAAAGTAATTGAATTCACTAAAGAGATAGGAATAGAGCGCTCTGAAGAGCTGTTGTTATTGCAGTTCTCAGCCATGGTTTGAAGCAATATTTTGGCTCGAGTTGGAGTTAAATCCTGCAAAGCTCCTCCAACTGTTGCGTCGACTCTTTCTCTATCTTTCTGGCTCATGTCGTCATAAAAGTACTGAATTAGAGCTTGATCAGTTACTCCATGGGTAGGATAGATGTCCTGCAGATCTTTGAATCTCTCGTAATATTCTCCAAAGCTCTCGTTTCCTTTCTGCTGGATGGAGACGAGATTCTTCCTAGCTGATCCAGCCTTGCTAGCATTCCAGTACTTATTCAAGAAGGTTGTTGACATTTGAGCCCAAGTATTGATGGTATTGTGAGGTAAACTGTAGAACCAGTTTTTCGCCGAGTCCTCTAATGACCATGAAAAAACCTTCAGCTTTTCTCTCTCAATAGGAACTTCTCTGGGCTTAAGTGCATCACATCCCAAGTGAAAATTCCTTAGATGAATATAGGGATTCTCATTGGAATGTCCATGGAATTTCTTTAGGTTATGGATGATGTTGGTCTTGATAGCCTAGTCATGATCCACTGGAGGTAGATCAATGCAGGAGTAGGTAGTCTGCTCTCCTCCTCGGTTCAACTCCCTGAGAGTCTGCTCTGCTTGCTGTTCGAGGTCTATTGGTGGATGTAGTTCTTCTTGGTCTACTTCTTGGTCAAGAAGGTGTTCTTGATCAAGATGACAGTCCCTTGGTGGACTTGGTAACACTAGTTTTCTTTTGGCTCTCTTTCTGTTTTCTTTCTCTGTTCTGGTCAGCTCCGGATTGAAAGATATCAATTCCTCATGAGATGACCTGGTCATAAACAAGAAAACACAAAGATCAGTAACCGTAAGTACCCCGCTAACGGCGCCAAAATTTGATGGGTGTCGAATCCGTCAAAAATAATTATAAATTACAACTCACTACTACAAACAAGTTAATTAGAAATAGCAAGTAAGAGGTTCGATCCATAGGGAACACTGGTATGATTTTCGTGAGAACTTGTAATGATTAAGAGTACCACTTAGGTGAAATTAGGGGTTTTATGTTTAAAACTAAAAACAAGAAAATAAATAAAGCAAGTAAATAGTCTTGGCCAAGAATGAGGTTCTTGGTCAAGACGCAGATTCAAGACGAAACAATCAAATATGAGAGAAATTCCTAGTAGAGGCTGACAAGAAATGAGATATGAGTTGCTATGATCGACGTAGGGGTATTCATCTTCAATCTATAGAGTTGTTATAGGATCAAAGTATGCTTATGTCCCATGCTTCCCTCCTGTATCAACACCACCTCAGGTACGCTTAGAGAATGATGCCTAACCAACCAGCACCTTGCTGGTTAAAGGGTTTGCTGAATTGGCTGATGATCGATTAGGGGAAGACAACTCCAAACCTAGTATCCTCGGGCATCAGTCGGGACTAAATCTGATTAACCTTTCCCCCGTAGCGATTATCCACGCTAGATGTCTACTTCGATCTTTTTGGTCAATAATCCATGGCCAAGAAGAATGATTGTTGTGATCATTTGTTCAACCCTAGATTGGTCAGATCTAAAATCAATCAAAAAACACATTGAAATTATTATGAGATTAATTAAATGCAGAATTAAAGATTAATTAAGGACAGTTAGGTCATGCAAGCTCATACTCATGCTTTAAACGCCTCTACTAAGAACGATTTATTTAGCTACTCATACTCATAATTGAAAAAAATAAAAGAAGTATTGAATTAAAGTAAATCCTTCATTTTCAAATGAGCAAAGTTATTTCTCAGAATAGAGGTGAAAGCGTAGAGGGGTTCCAAAACTCAGGAAGGAGAAGAGCCTTTTCTCAAAAACCTAGGATGAGTATATATAGTTTCCTCCTCCTATAATATCTCTAAAAGGGAAGAAAAAGTAATTAAATCCTATTAAAACTCTAAATTGTATCTTAATCGCTCTCCTCCTCACAATAGAAGTCTTCAAAGACAAGATAAAGGTAGCAGGATAAAACTCCAACACTTTCGTGAATAAATCCATCAATCACCATCGGTGTAGGAGTCTTCTGCCAGTATCGCTGCTTGCCCAGAAGAATCGTCTTGACCAAGAGAGATATTTACCCAAAGTGATAGGATTCTACCAACCAGGTTACTCGTCTTGGCCAAGCGACCAACCAAGAAAGGTGTTTGCTCCCATTTTGTCCATAATTCACTTGGTTTTACTCATTTTTTGCTCTTTTCTCCTCTAGAACTGCTTACTGTCATAATCATGGAATTCATACTAAAATCAATAGAATTACTATTCAAATATGCATGGAAACAAGTGGTAAAATCACTGCAATTTAAGCTCAATTAGAAAGTCCAGAGGAAAAGATATCCCAAAATCCTAAATCAAAAAATAAAACTACGAAAAAAAATAAAAAGAAATAAAAACACGTGGGTTTCCTCCCACGAAGTTCCCTTATTTATAGTCCTAGGCTTGACGTTTCTAAGGTTCACATTGTCAACCAATTCTACTAAATATTTTCCATGCACTTAGTTTGATGTGAATGATGACATGAAGTGGATGGTCTTTAAGAAAAGCATGTTGTAGGTAACCATGGCATGATTCGAATTTTGATTTGGGTTCCTGCAAAACAAATGGGAGAAAATTGTTGTGAGTAAAGGGTGATTCAAGAAAATGATCAATATAATCAATAAGTTTGAGAATCTCCCTTTTACAGATAACGACATTGGAACTCATATCCCCAATTTTCTCTTTCTCAAACTCTCTCAAGTTCCCCGTTGGCTTGATGCAATGAAAAGTCTCTAGAATCTTTGTCTCATGATCCACGAAAGCTTCAAAATTATTATAGGTTTCATTTGGATGATTTGGTTGGATAACAACTTTTGCCTCCAATTCTAAATTTCCATCTTGGGCACGACGGATGTCGGAACTATCTGGCATATTTGTATTACTCAGCAATGTGACATCACTGGTGATAATCCATAAAGATACCTCATGGGTATCTAGGAGATTTCCCCAAGAGAGAGAAGGTGCCAAGAGTAGCGCCGTCATCAAAGGCAAGACAAAGTCAAACGGTTCTAACCCGTCCCTGTATAGTCAACGCCAAATTGTCCCAGCGCCACAAAGGACTTCAGCTCCTTAACGCCCCTGAGGGTTCGGGTGGTAGCAGTACGGGCCAGCAATATCAATAAAAGTATGGCCTAAAGGGTTAAAGGTATCCAGAATACCGCCCAGGGCTAAAGGTACCAATAAGAATACCGCTCAAGGAACTAACCACCGCCACGAAACTCTCAATGAGCATATGACAGCTGGCTAACGCCCAGACCGCTCCACCGCTAGCAGCTACAGAGGAGAGCTGGCCTATAAATACCCCCAAGCTGCCACATTTTGGGGCAGAAAAAAAATAGAGGAACAGAGTACACAACCTCTCTCTTTCTATTCTCTCCCGCTCACTCCTTTATCCTATAATCAAGTAATTGACTTGATCGTCGGAGTGTCTGCGCCGGAGACAACCTCCGGCGTGCTGCAGGGACCCGGAGCATGGTGGTTGGAACAGGGTGATGGAAGCCTATCCCGACCACCTGAACCGCCTAACCATTATGAAATAACTCTTCCCTCATATCAAGGACTATCATTTTTTGTGCTTTCATTGAGAGCTTTAGATTGCTTGAGTGAGATCCGCCTCAAGCTCTAAAGACTCCGGTTATTTTTCAATCCTTTAATCCGACGACTAGCATGACTTCAAATCAAGAATTCCCAACATTGCCTACTCTACTTCGCACAACCAACAATACCGCTTCTATGAGTCAACCCAGGATTGTCCTAGAAGATCAAGGTGTGGTTGTGTCTACTCATATTACTACCGGCCCAAGTATAATCCACACCACCGCGCTTTCCACTGATGATAAGTTGACTGCGCTCGCTGGAAAAATGGATGAGCTTATGACCCTCCTTTCTAGTAGGATCCTTCAATCAATAGCACAACCCTTTCCAAGGATTGCGTCAATAGTTGAACCTGCTCCTTTACGCTCTGAGCCTATCCTCTCTGAGGGTGTTAACCAACAACAAGCCACAGCATGGTCTAAGGGAGCCAGATGACAAGGCGCTCAAAAGATTATGCCCCTCAGATGAAGCTCAGAGTCATATGGCAACGTATAGCCCCAGGTGAGAATCGCGCATACAAAGGTCAAAAAAGCATAATAAAAAGCAGACTCGAAGTAAGTCTTCTAAAAGTCGTGATTCGCGACACAATTATCATGAGCCTAGTCATCCTAGCAAGGGCAAGCATAGGCGTCCAGTATTGCCTGAAAAGAAGAAATCCAAAGAGAACCACCCAGGGCATCCTTTAACGTTGCGTGTGCCCAAACGTCAAGTTAGTCAGAAATTCAAAATTCCGATAGAAGTATATGATGGGACCACTGATCCTATTACCCATGTAATAAGAATAAAAGATTGTGTGGCGATCCAATCCAAGAGCGATGAGACTTTATGTCAAGTGTTTATCTTAACACTAACGGGTATCGCCAGGACTTGGTTTGAAGGTCTGCCCGTTGGGTCAATTGATCATTTTGAGCAATTGGAGGCGCTATTCAAGAGTCGATTTAGCACTTTAATTCCATTAAAGAAAACAGCGGCAGCCCTCTTCGACATTCGGAGGAAGCCGAATGAGCCCCTCAAAGAATATGTCGACCGCTTTGCTAAGGAAATAACTCTAATTCCAGATGTCACAGTGGACTTTGCAATGGAAGCCTTAAAGAGGAATTGCCAGTATAACAAGTTAGAAGATTCGTTGTTAATTGATCCCCCGCGAACATTAGACATTCTGAGGGTAAGAGCTCACAGTTACACCAAGATGGAGGAGTCAGATTACCAACGGAATCCTTCTGAAGCTGATAGGGCGAAATCCTCAACACAAAGGGCGTCAACCCCTAAAAAGACAACGGGGAAAAAGAGTTTCCAAAAAAGCAAGCCATTGGAGGGCAAAGAAGAGCCCCGAATTACTCCACTTTCAATATCTTTAATGGTCTACCGGTCTTTACCCCTACCAATAAGCCAGACGCTCGTATGGGCCCAAACAGTGATCAATTTTGTCGCTTTCATAAGGCGCCAGGTCACGACACCGAAGAGTGTCGAACTCTCAGAAGGGCCGTTGAACGCCTAATTGATGAAGGATATTTAGGGGAGTACGCCCTCAAAGCAAGGGCGTTCATGCCAGAAGGTCAGGCAGGTGGATACAGGACTAATAATAAGCAAGAAGGCGCGACAACATCTAAGCCTGATTACAACGCCAGAGGGAAAAGACCAGAGGCGTTAGTAACCACAGACCCAGATGGAGTCTTGATGATCAATTTGATCGCTGGAAGAACTCAATCCATAGAAAGACCCTTCATTAGTGCCAAAGGAAACGAGATTCCTCCCTCAAAGAAGAGGGGGCCCGTAACCCACTTGATTGGATGACGATAACATTTTCAGCTGAAGACGAACTGGGAGTGGTGTATCCTCACAATGACGCTCTCGTGATAGTCCCAATTATTAGAAATCATGGCATAAAGCGCATGATATGATCCGGCCTAAGGTTCAAGACCCGGATGATATGTGGAGCAATTGGTAAGATCTAGCCAAGGGAACTCTCCTAGTTCAACCCAACTCAACAAAGAAAACAAGCACGAAAGGTAGGAATTTAGCGGAGATGAAAGGAAGAATTATTACCCGGATTGATATTGCATAAATAGAAGAACAATCACTTGAATTAATGCTTCAAACAGCCACGAAAATCAT
>NBIL01116989.1:0-14754 GCA_002752925.1 Viola pubescens var. scabriuscula | reverse complement strand
CGATCCCCTACCCCATTATACTCAAGTTTACTTGTGCATATAGGCATGTGGTTTTTATTACATTTGAGTGACGATCAATATCACACTTAGAGGAGCATGCACTCTTTATGTTGTACTTTTCTAGCTGTTTTCTTGTCCTCTAGTGGGTTGGTAGGATATTTATACCTTTTAGTTGCTAGGGTTTTAGGATCATCTCTCACAACACACATCACATCTTTTTGTGTGCTTCTCTTACATTCTTTTAGGTTAGTTCTTGGGATTTGTTCTTCCCATTTCTCCATAGCCGCCGGCTTCAAACATTGTAAACAAACAGGAGCTTTAGCTCCGGCCGTGTATTTATTAGCATTTTTCTTCTCTTATCACTTCTTCCTCTTATGCTTTATCATAGATCTATTATTTGTTTACTTGCTAGCATGAGTAGCTAAATTTCATCTTCTTAGCAAAGGTATTTCGCGGGTTGCAAAGGATAGTTAAGAGACCAAAACGTGCTTAATATATTCTTATTGTTGTATTCGCTTGCTTGTCATTTTCTTTCCATTTCATTTAGGGTGATTAGAAGCTTGATCAACTCCTATTTTTTCTTTGTGATTATTGTCATCCTTGTAGTTGTAGCGATAACATCAACGTGAAGTTATAGGGTAAAGTAGACACGTAGACCAGAGTCATCATGTCGTTTTGTCCAATCCGGCTAGGGCAAGCAACCGACTAGGGTGGTGCCGCGAGCCTAACAAACTGAGAGGTATTCTGCCCTAGATGTGTCTTTCCTCTTCTTCATGGGCACTTTGAGTATTGCCTCCCCGCCCCGTGCTTGGGAGGATGGGGAAGTATCAAGGTTACCTCATATGTGAGAACAGAGGGTAACTTCTCTTAAGAAGGAAAGTAGGGGGTTTCCGGGAGACTTGGCCCCTATAGCACGTCTATGGCACGAGAATAGAATATATGTGCGCCGATGATTAACTAGGCCTCGACGCAACCCAAGAATATCCTTTGCTAAGAATCTCTCTCTTCTGATTTTAAACCTTTATTTATTATTTCCTTGATTTATTCTGTTTCATTTTATATCATTGTTTCTCTTGTCCTGCCCTCTACACTTGCTCTTACTGACCTGTTGGTCTTGCCCTATATCTTTGTTTTATTATCTGTCTTGTTAGCAACCAATTCTGCCTTGGTTGACGTGCTCAACCAACCAAAACCCCCCTATGTTACGATTCTGTGCATTTCTATCTTTGTCATACATCTAGGGCTAGACGTCTTTCCTACAATCTCTGTGGTTCGACCCTGTTACCGCTTTACGCAAATTAATTGTGCATCTAGGCATCAGGTTTTCTTTATTATTTTTTACGCGTTTCGACGGCGCATCAATTTGCGTTAATTTAATACATATACTCACTAGTTTGTATAAATTTAGTATTATTTTTAGTACAACTGTCAACGAAAGACCTTAACATATAGACGAATAGAGATGACATGTATGCACACAAAAAAAATACAAAACTAGAACAAACTACTTAGAGTATTTGTAATAAATTAACATAAATTGGTTTTAATACGAAAAATCGAGCATAAATATGAAGTATGTCATGAACTTTTACCAAGATCGAACCATTTAAAATCTCATGTAAAAGGGTAAATAGTATGACTAAATTCAACCAAGTTTAGTTGTTGTTCATTAGATATCCAAAATATTTATTTTTTCACCTGATTTTTTTTAAATATCGCTAAAAATATTAAAAAATAATGATTCAACCATTTGAACATATTCAAGTTTTTTTTGAAATCATTGAAGATATTCTAGTTGAATGATTCATGCATCTTGTTTTCTCGAAACAATCAATTTTATCGGTTGAATAACAGAAACGTACACAAAGATTAGGCCAAACTAGTTACTATTTAATTGGTTGATTCACCTACCAACCGAAACCGGTGGTTCGGTCTTACTTTTAAACCCATGGCACCATTACAAAATAACAAACATTTCTTAAAGAGTATACAAATCTTAATATCCAATATTACCAATGTAGAGGGCGATGATATCAAAATTCATGATACTATCCATTTTGCGGCGTGTTATTTACTAATAAATCAGGTGTCTATGATTTTATAGTCAACACGCCAAATAGAAACCATTCGCTATTTCTTTATAAGAGTTTCTTTCTATTGAGAATACGGCGCTCAAAAACCCTAGTAGCATCAACAACATTTCGAAAGCAAATCTCGTCATTTACAACTTTAAGCACCAATCAACTTTCTCCACAAATTTAATTTTACTCAATATTTCTCTTATATTAACAAAAGAAGTTTTATATCTCTATTTCGATTACTGTAGATTATCTTATATTGTATGTTTTGAAGATCGGAAGATCTTTGGATATTATCAGTCAATAATCCTTGAAGAAAATCGTGTGTTGTTCATCATTGAAAGCGGCAGCCTTCATTTAAGTTTAGGTAATTTTTTGTTGTTGGTTATATTTATAAAAGTGCTGATTTCAGTTTTAGATATAAATAATGTAATTTATTATTGATCTCTTAGATAATAATTGTGGTTATGGTGGGTGAGTATAATTTTTTTTCCCAGATCTGGTGCACTATCCATCAATCAATAGGTTTTTTTCATTCATTTCATCCTTAAGGTACCTTTAATAGGTTTTGACCATTTTTCATTTGTCTTTGTTATTCATCCTTTACCATAATGTGGATATTAATTATTTATAATTCTTTGGCCATTTTTCATTGAGAAATAATAAAATATATATATTTTTGGAATAATTTGGGTAGAGTTGCGGGGAGGGATGATGCCATTCCTCCAAGTGAAAATAAAGTTTGAGTCAAATATAATGAATTATGTAGGCATTTTAATGTTTTTACTTAAAATTTCAACGAGTGTGTGTTATGTGTTGTGTGTTAACAATGCTAGTGCTAACTATTGTGATAAATTTAGATATTGGAACAATAGTAATCTAATAATTTATTATTTTTATTTTATTTGAATGAATTTGAGTTTTTTTTATCATAAATATATTTAATTTTTACAATACTCTTGTTATAAATTTAAATTATTAAATAAATAGTTAATAAAAACAATTAAAAGGTAGGAGCCTAGGACTAATAATTAATGTGGAATGAGAAAATGCAGGCACATACAAGCTATAACGGTCCAGTTATTTAACAAGAATTCCTCATATGATATTCTCTGATAAATTCCATACAAAAACATGGTACAGATCAATCAAATGGGAAATTATAACTGCCGAACAAACAAAGATCACATGTTAGAAATCAAAATATGGAAGAAGATCAAAATGATAAATTCTGCCATCAATGACCCTACCCTTGATGTTGTTGTTCTGTTCTGTTCTGTTCTGCTTCCACGTTGTACTGTATGCTGAAGAGTTGTTCTTGAATTGTGCAGAAAGGAAGATGAAGAATTCAGCAAACATGGAGTCGAGAAAGAAGAGAGCTTTTGTGGCCTCATCAGACGACGAGAACGATTCCAAGAAAAAGAAAGATCCTGATTATGCTCCTAGAAGAAATGCAGCTTCTTCTTTCGGTTCTTCTTCTTCAAGAAGTACCAGAAGAAGAGAGCAGCAGCAGCGACCCATTTGCTTAGGAGTAACGTCTCGCGATCCAAGAGGGGTTACTAGTCAAATACCAAGTGGTACTAATGGTTTGAACTTTTTCAGTACTCATCTTAAAATGTGTGATGATGAGCCTCCAAGAAAGACAATCATTTCATGGTTGATTGACCAGAAGGTGATTGTCAACCGCGAACGAGTTGAGTACAAGTCGCGGGATGGGACCACGGTCTTGATGGATGGGATAGTGAAAGGAGATGGGATTTTGTGTAGCTGCTGCAATAGAGTAGTGACTGTGGATGTTTTTGAGGGTCATGCTGGGAACAATTCTGGGAACAGACCTTACAAGCACATCTTCGCGTCGTCGGGAAAGTCTCTATTTCAATGCCAGATTGAAGCTTGGCATAGACAGAAGGAAGCCGAGTTGAGAGATTATAATGTGATCAGGGCAGCAGCTGATGCTGTTGACGCAAATGATGATGCTTGTCTGATATGTGGAGATGGGGGAGACCTTATTTGTTGCGAGATGTGCCCGTCTACTTTTGATCTCAAATGTTTAGACTTGAAGGTAACTAATAAATTCAATATCCTCTGTTTTTTTGCTTTATAGGATTTATATGTTAAATCCTTGACTTGTTTGGATTTGGATTGCAGGATGTACCACAAGATGATTGGCTGTGTTCTTACTGCGTATGCAAGTTTTGTATGAATGGTGGTGGTGACATGTATACATGTCTCCAATGTGAAAAGAAATGTATGTATATTGTTTCTTGATTATGTTAAAAGGAATTCTGCATTTCTCTCCTGTATAAAGATTCCTGCTAAATCTCTTTCATTTTCGTCTCCTAATAGATCACCCGATATGCTGTACACAAGAAATGACCGTATGCTGTACACAAGACTGCATGAAGGTATTGGCACTTCTTTTCTTTTTTTCCAGTTTATCAGTGCAGTAACTTAGGAACTTTTGAAAAGCTAATAATCTTGTTTGTTTGTTTTAAGGTTTATATGAAGCTCCAGGCACTGATTGGAGTGAAACATGAGCTAAGGACAGGGATGTCATGGACCCTGATCCGCCGTATGATCCCTGGAGATTTGCAGTTCTACAATGAGTATCTGAGAACTGAGTGCAACTCCAAGATTGCACTATCCTGGCACGTGCTGAACGAATGTTTCCACGAGAACATCGATCGGCACACCCGGATCAATGTTGTGCAGAGTGTGGCCTATAACAAATGGTAAGCATTTTCATACAATCTCAACATTTTTTCTTCATGTCTATGATTCCTCTTACATGTTAGAAGTTTGCTTTCTCTTACCAGGTCAAATTTTATGCGGATAAACTTCAGGGGTTTCTACACTGCAATCCTGGAGGTTGATGGTGGTCTTGTTGCTGCAGCATGCATAAGGTACATATCTCTCGTGTTCCATATTTGTCTATGAAGAAATCACCAGTTGGGTGTAACTCGGATGATTGTCGTGACTCTGCAGGGTTCATGGCACCGAGTTCGCTGAAATGCCCTTCATCGGAACTCGGTTAAAGCTGAGAAAGAGGGGGTTCTCAACAGTGCTGTTATCTGAGCTTGAAAGAGTAAGTTGACAGCATCAGAATATTTCCTGCATGCGTCTGTGTTTAGAGTTCTATGGATGATTTTTGATCCTGGTTGATTTATTTCCAGACACTTTCTTCTCTTGGGGTTGCAAAACTGGTGATCCCATCCATTGAAGAGGTTGAGCAGATGTGGAAGGAAAAGCACGGGTTTTCAGGTGTCGATGATTTGTCCAAGAGGGAGTTGATGCATTTCAACCCCCTCATGTTTCCGACCACTAAGAGGCTGCAAAAGAACCTTTGTCGACGGGCCAGTTCTTTCACAGCCGAGAAGAAGGGGCGACCGAACAGAAAGAGGCTAGCAACGTTTGACCTCAACTTGGAGCCACCCCTTGACCTGAATGAACCTCACGAACAATGAAGTGAGAAGTTTTAGAAACTTGTTGTACCGGAATGTATTCTACACAAGTGTAAAAAAATCTTAGTAAGAGCTCACAATATAGTTTTATAGAAACATTTTTGATATCATTGTTCTAGATTTCCAATGTATACTCAAATGTTATTAGTTTGAGCTTAAAATAATGGAGCCAAACAATGGCAGCCATGAAATGAATGAGATTACAACAGTGCGAAGGAAGCCTCGATTTTCCTTCTCTTGTAGACGAAATAATCATGATTCCAATAATGGATTCAATGAAGACGACGGTAGGGGAAGGAAGAATGTGTTAAAGCAGCAAAAAGTCAGTGCCGGTATAACCTTGTCATCTCTATACTCCTTTGGAGATTTATCATTGAGTAGTATCATCACACCCTTTTCCACTTTTCGCGGCATCCAATCCTTCATTCCGGCATCTTTCGAGAACGATATTACAGTTGTTCATTGTGGATGCGTCAAGAAGACCATGGTTCCAAAGTTTGATCATGAATAGCCTCCAACACCTGAGCCCGAAAACATCTCACAGTTCAAGCACGGATACAAGGAGAGATGCAAATATGCAGTTACTACTAATTCAAGAAATCAAGGAACAATAGCGTAATGATAACTTGAAGCGCGGTACACAACCAAATGAAATATCCAACTTAGCATGCCAGACAGTAACATTCTGCAAAAACAACAATATTTCAATCCTAAATGCTTTAGTTATAGGTTTGGAGAAGGGTAAAATGAGCAATTTTTTATAAAACCATTTTGCTTGACCATCAAATTTAAGTCGTAAAGCTTGATTCAAGTAAATTCATCATGATAAGGAGCTTGCCATAAAGAGATGGGTTTTCGTCAACAGAGTTACATTCAACTGAATAAATCACAACGGAAACTCAAACAGTTGGCTGGCTCAAAATTTATGGCCAACTATCCAATCTATGTATTGTTACCTCGGTATTTTGCCAGCATCAGTTTGTAAGTTGAAAAATGTTGAAGCAAAGTACTAAATAGGTAAACAATGGCCAGAGACTAGGCAAAAAGATGCAAGGATATACCAAAACAGAGCAGGAGAAGCAACTAGCTCTGGTCCATGAAGTTTCGAAAATGCCTCACAGGCCCATGGAACATGACCATCAGCTAGGACCCTGCCACAGCAAAAAGTAAATTTCACACAAAGCAAACAAATTAATTTTGAAACAGTATTAAGAAATCCTCCTTAGATGCTTAGATTGAAAACGATAGGCAATAACAACCTTTGCTTCCTCACAAATGAGTTCCAAAGATGCATGAGTTGCTTCTCATCTTTGCTGACATCCACGAAGTCATCAAGCATCTGCAACATATCAGTTCGTTATTATCCTCAACAGTCCTAGGAGGTAGGTCGAAACATCTAATTTTGGGTGTCCAACTCCAACTTGACTTGAAAGAGCCACAAAACCCATATCAGATCATTTGTAAATGAACTCACCAGAAATTCTATTGAATTCCAGATGGACATGCTGTACCAATATTTTCAGAGTAAACATGCAGATAAGCATTTAAAGAAAAGTGTTCCAAGAATGCCAAGACAATTGGTATAAACATGGATGAGATACCCACTATATCTAGGGATGCATGAAGAAAAATTCAGGACCTGGACCAAACACACAAGACTGTGTGAACCCCCAATCCCTCATTTTGAGAGTAAGTTGAGATCCCCTCTATAAATAGAGGACCTTGACTATCATTTTTAGTTGATAGGTACAAATAATATAAAAGCCAACCTTATCTAGTTAGCATGGAGGCATATCTGGTCTGTCTTAGAGGTGTATGAATCAGATGTATGTTTACAAATTTTCCCTTGTGAGGACACATAGATCCTATGATATGTATTGCAAGACTAATGATCTAGATAGACAGTAGCCTAGCCTTATGATTGATAAGGTCGATTGAAAAGGATGTTTTGCATTTATACAATCTGTTTAACAGTGAAATGTGAACCATGTTCTAAAGTAAAACGTGTTAATGAATAATCCTAAAGCTAGTTTACATCTCAGCTATTGCTAATTAAACTGAAAACTGCCATACTGGATCGTCATACCCAGAGACTCATCACAGCATCCTCTTGTATTTAGAGATCTTTATGCTTGCCTGACCTTTTCCATTGGCATTTGCCCACACAGGACATGTTAGTAGATTTGCTATCTTATTTACACCTTGATAGTAAAGTTCAGTTAAAGAGCTACTTCTTTGAGGCCAAAAAAGAAGAAAAAAAACTTGTTAAATCTCAAAACAGTGACCTATGAAATGAAGGAAAAAGATTAAAATTCAAGGACATAACAGGAATCTCAACTGCAAAAGAAGCAAGGAAAATAACATGATCATCTAGCATACCCTTCTATCTTCAAAATCAGCAATGTCGTCATCAACTTCATCTTCGCTGTCGCGGTCTGACATTACTTGTTCTAATGCCATAGGCTTCAAGAATGAAAGTGAGGACTTCATCAGTAAAGAAGAAAAAGAAGAACACTGGGTTGTAAAAGGTGGCAAGTTTGTAATATAGTTCTATCTACTTCTAGCATGACGAGAGCATTTGACTTGCACGAGACACTAAAGAGATTTTCATGAAAGCACAATATCCATCTTGGTTCAAGTAAAAAACATCTGCATTGCTGGTGATCTAGATAAAATATGGAGCCAACAATCCTATTTTGGATATGAAAGTTATACTATTACCAACTACAATATCATTTCTCCATCAAGTAAAAAGTATACTTGAGAATCTTTATCACTGCATTTTACTATTAATTGAAGGTTGGTAGAGCGTTAATATGCAAGTATTACGAGAATTGAGATCTACTAATATGCAATATGTATAGAAAACAAAAAATTAAGGAAAGTAGTTCAAGAGGCTAAGATGCAGAGTGGCCCTTGGAAAACAAATATTTAAGCAAAATGCAAATGCTCAAGAAAAAAGAAACATTAAACAGAAAAGCAAATCAAAAGTAGGCAGATCTAGAAAAGTATAAATGTTCCAATGTAGTTACTTTTGAGCAATGTCACTAAAATAAGAAACCATTTTGCACCCATTTTAGAAAACGAGCTTCTGACATTCACTGGTTTGTAGGACGTAGTAAAAATTGCATGAGCAGTACACTATTTAAAGCTTTTATAGACAGGTGTGATTGGTCACAAAAAATTATGAAATAAGAAAAAGAGGACTGATTAATCACCTGCACACGGTGAGAATGATAGAACTGTCGTTTCTGCAGCTGCACACGGCTGGAAAATGAAATTTCCAGACAAAATGGATTAGCATCCCGAACATGGACATAGTTAAATAACCATAATTTTAATGAATGATTTTCTCTGAAAGAAATCATAAATTCTCATTCAAAGTCTTCTTCAAATGATTAGTTTTGAAAGATTAGTTATTGCATTGCAAATTGTAATAGAAGGACCTGAGTAAACTTGAGGCTACTGTGACACTTAGTTAAAAGTAAAATTGTATGTTAAAGGCAACAAACATGTAAAAACACCACAAATCAGGTTATAAATCGTTTAACTCCTAAAACAACATGAATCACCAACCCTAAATAATTCAAAAGAAGCATTTTGCCTCTTTCCAAATAAACTTGATTCACTTGAAACATATTTTAAAGATTCAAGTGCATATTCTTCTTGGAAAAGATAACACCTTTTCAGGAAACATGATCCAAGGCTTTTGAAAAGAAGGAAAAAGAAAATAAAAAATAAACCGTAGCAATACAGCAGAGATAAACTAAGAACATACTGTCTGGGGTCTGACCGTTCCGCCGCTAACTTCCTTGTTTTTGCATTATGTATTGAATGCTCATTCCCAGATTGTGATTTAGGGCACTCGGAGTCCACAGGAACCTGCGCCTGAGCGATTGAAACACCTGGTATGCTAAAACTGGATGCTACACGCTCCATCAACTCAGTAGCGCTCAGACACTCGGGACCACAGCTTTCTGCTCCAGGCCTTGAATTCAAATCTTTCTCGCTGGAAGAAGACTTCAAAGCCTTCTCACCTATGAATGTAGAAGTCGGTAAGATTTGTGATATCAGCATTTTATACAGACAGCGCATAACAAGCTAGAAATGCATTTAGAGTGTGCAACCAAAAAAGGAAAAGAAAATGAGTATAACGTCTATTCATTTTTTCTCATAATCTGAGCGACACTAGTGCCGGCATGCAACGAAAGCTCTAGTTGCTGATACAAGCCCCCAGGTGTCACAATGGGAAAATTATTAACACCCAATCCAGAGTTATGGATTTTATTAACAATTATTTAAAATAACCAAATGCAATGATGAGATTAACGCATGATGTTCTTTGTCCCCTCAATTTCCGTGTAAAAAACAAAAAGGAAAAAGAAATATTTAAGCCTTTCCTTCAAATGAGATCATGTAAAGCATTTCGAAGGGATTTTAAGGCAAAAAAATATGCAATTTCATAAACTGATAGTATCACAGAAAGGGTGGGAATCACTTGTTTTGTTTAAATATTCTCTTTTCTTGATGTTGCATCAAGGGCTGGGGTTTTTTAAGTCAATAACTCTGCTTCTTTCTCTTACTTCTGCACAGAGAATACTCTATAAAGGCTCGTATTTTCAAGTCAATATTCCCTCTATTCACTCCACTCAAAACTTAAATCATACTGGTTTCACATTAGCCCTCACATCTTGTTCTCTCAATTTGAATAACAGCAAACAGTCTCCGATAGTTAAAAAAATTAAGCACTTTAGAATTACTGAATAGGCATCAGAAAATGAAATATCACCATCATCCCTCCTCGGAATTCCTTTGTTCAAGTCTTCCACATGTAGTTTTGGTGAGTTCATTGCCAGGAATTGAACACAAACTTGCTTTTCATTTTGATCATAACTTCTTGTTTTGCGTCTTCGTGGCTTTGAGCTGTAAATGCAATTTATTTAATGTTTTTAATTCTCATTATTTTTTTAAACAGCAAAACTGGTCAACAGAGTAGGAAACCTATACTCAGCGCAAGGACCTACCAAAAGAAGAACGACTGCTGTCGCTGCTCCATTCCTTCTTCAATAGTCTGTGCGTTGACAGAATGTAAACAGTTAAAACGAATTTATCCAACCAACTTCCCATGGCTTCTGCCAAAATTCAAGATCTAAATACTTTTGTTAACAATAAGGCATAGCAGGAGCCTAGTTTGGTTCAAAAGCTTCTTGGTAAAATGAAACTTTAAGCATCAAAATTAGGAGAGAAAAATTCATCACATATCCATGCAAAATAATTTTCTGACCTCAGATATGAATCTATCAATTTGCACAGAAACATTTACTGCTTGGTACTCTTCAGTTGCCTACAAAAGAAATGCTTGGTGACTAGTGTTTCCAGAACGTTCAATGCATAATTGTGATTAAACTCCAATTACCAACCCAGAACTCGAAGCTGAACAGGTCATGTGAAGAGCACAGGTGATACCGCAGACCCTGGAAACAAAAATGAATTTTTTTAGTTGAGTTTCTAAGTCAGTATGAAACACTATGAACTGGTTGAATAACATCCATGAGTACAACTTAAACATAACTTGTCTGTGGAACATGTAACCTAAAAGGAGGACACAATCAGAAGAAGGACTAGCTATATCATCTTTGAATAAATACTGGTTTTCAGGAAAGTAAGAGAACAATAATTTTCAAATGGCTAAATGCATACAATAGTAAGCATATAGCTCAGGTGCAGCATCGACCTTAAAGCTTATGCACTGCATTAAGCAAAACGGACAGGAGAAGTCTTCAGTCACTGCAAAATGAGAACACACATGCCTCTGTGAGCAGCATGATAGAAGGATGCGATAACTAAAAATCACAAGTGTTCAGAAAAAGTAAAATAAAATAGGCAGCTTAAGTGAATGCCTTAGTAAAAAGTTCAACGGAAGCACATTAATTAACAGAATGAAAATAAAATAATATCATGTGAAGAGATGTCCAGTGCCTCCAAAATACTGGGAAGGAATCCTTTTTACGTTAAGAGATAACACCGTGTGAAGTGGTAATAGACATCTATTGAAAAAAGTAAATATTGAACAAAAAGAGAGAGTTGACATATCAAAGTTTGTCTTAAATTTGAGGCAAGGCACTAGTTCCATCAAATTGAAAGCTAAGTATGAAAATTAGACAATAATAGGTGTCACAAAATAGTTCCAATCTTGTTAGTATAAAGAAGCGCATTATTTAGTCAGTATACACTTAAGCACATTACAGTTTGACTTAACTGTAATCCTATTGACAATCACCCCACTCCCACCAAGTACACACACAGACCCTACTCCCTGGATGTTTTAGCGTGTTCAGCAGTGTATATTATATGCAATCACAAGTAAAAAAATTAAACTCATTAACAATAATTAAAAGAAAAAAACTACCCAATGGAAAGTTAAATACTTGTAGCAGCAAGAAAACTAGCGGGATAACAAGGCAACTGTTACCAATAATAAAAGAAAAAAACTCTAATAGTTATCCAGGAAACAGTTGAACATAGCAAAGAAAAGTGCCTAGAAAACGTATAATCTAAGGAAGAAGAAAAAATGAAACCTTCAGTCTTTTGTAGCATGTTGTTGTAGTCCCTGTAGTTGAAAATTACAATCCCAGCTCTCAACCTAAACAAGCATAATTTAGCCAAGTACATTAGCTAAAAAATAAGGCAAATAACAGAAGCACAGAACAAAAAGAGGAGAAACTCAGAAAATGCACGTCTTTTCTCTCTTTCTCCAAAATCTCACACTCTATAAAGATTACGCAGTTTGCAATTCCACACAGAGAAGAAGAACCTAAACCAGCTTAACTATTGAGCTCTCAATTCTTCCATTAACAACATAACGATGCAAAATAAATTTAATAAATCCTAAACTATGAAACCTAGTACCTCCTTTTACGCTTTGCTTTTAATTTGTAGCTCAGACATCTCCGAAGAAACGAAGGCTGCACAACAACCCAAAAAAAACGAACCAAAAGTGAGAAATTTCAAACATAGCACAAGCTACCTGGAAATTGAGCACACCACCGCTCCACCGCATCAAAACTAAATAATGTACAGAAACAAACTCAACTATCATTTACATTGGACTGAGCGCGGCGGTGAAGAATATTGTACAGCTCAACAGGCTTGCAGTATACGAGGAGGCTTTCTTCAGCTACAATGGCCTCTGACAACTGCACGCAACCATTTTGGTGGCACATTTGATACAAAAATTCGCACAATCGATCCTGTTTCACAGAGAAAAACAATGAGATTCTCAAATTTTGGCATCTGATTAGCACAGGTAACCTAGCTTAATTAGCAATGGAAATTCATAATTTCGGCGGCTAAAGTTGATAATTGTGTTGCAGAAGAACCAGAACAGTAGATTAACAGCTAGTTCTAGAAAGTAAGATTGAAAGATTACCGAGGGGGGAAATTCGAGCGGAAGAATGCGAAGATGCGTGCCCGATAAAGGAAGAAGAAGGTCAAGAGAAAGGAGAGTAGTCGTTAATCCTCACCTAACGGAAAACGAATTTACATTATTATTTTTAATTACTGTTTTTTATTATTATTGACTTATTTTTTAAATCATCTTTTTCACCTTTTTCTTTCTTTCAAAAAAAAAAGAGAGAGAAAAAATCAGGAAAATAATTATTTCTCTAAAAAAATATTGAGGCATTTTTTTATGATTTGATTAGTTTTCTAGTTCCGATTTATTTTAAAAAATCTTTTGAATTGAATTGGTGAAAAAAAATATCATGGTGTTTTTAATCACTAAACCAATGAGCTAATAGCTCAGCAATACTTCTTGAGTTTTTTCTTAAAAAAATTTTAAAAAAATTAATTCAAAAATCAAGTTTATTTGTAATATTGAAGAAATATTGACTTCTTTTCTGCTCATTTTTATTTCTTGTTTGATTTTTTATTTTATTTTTTTGGTTTGTGCATCAAGAATTTGATTTGTAATTTGACATAGTGTTATGTTCATTATTCTTATAAGATTATGAGGTCTTAACTCTTAATATTTTTTATTTATATTAATTTTTAAATAGAAAATAAAATGAATCATAACTTCACTATTTAATTTTGGGTCATATTTTAATGATGTTCAAAAGTTTCTTATTGAATTAAATAAAATTTAGGGGAAGTTCAAACATATTCCTCGAGGGAGAACTGGGTTGCTCTCAATTTAGTTTTCATCCTATTAAAGTTAATACTACAACCCCTTAAGTTTTCTATTTGTACCATTAATATTAACTCACTTTCTGTAAAATTTCAAGTGATTGAGTGACTGAATCATTAACATAAATAATGATTGCCGTCATTTTTATCCTAACCAAGAATATTTTCTTTTTAAACTTTTGTTTCACATTTTTCGTTTGTATTTTTTTCATATTTTATAAGCATTATTTAAATAAAAATTATAATAATTATTTACACCACCTATCATTATTTATGGTGCAAATTGGGTCACTCAATCACATAAAACTTAAAAATAATACAATAATCGAAGGGTGGATTTGAAAACATTGCAATACCTAAAATGCCGGTCAATATTATTGGTTAGACCAAATTAATTAATACAAATAAAAAACATAAAAGGTTATAGAGTTAACTTTAATAGGATAAAGGTTAAATTGAAAACAATGTGATACTTAAATGATGAATTTAAACTTCCCCTAAAATTTACATTTTAAAATTTTTAATATTATTATTTAAGTTAAATCTCATTTAAACTTGTGGTAACCTCAAAAATCTTTTCCCGTATATCTTTTTCTTTTTCTTTTTTTGGATAAAAGGTCTTGTGTATATCCAGACCTAATTGCTCAAGCCTTGAAATAAGTAGACTAGGCCTGTCAGCGGCGGATTTAGGAATTTTATTCAGGGGCAAAACGTTATACATTGCAACAATTCAGGGGTTTGGGGGCAGCGCCTCCGAAATATTTTTTTTGAATATTTTAAACGTAAGGCAAGCGAGCTGAACGAAAAATTGAAAAAATGCTTAAGAGTATTTGTATCTGTCACTAAATAACAAATATTCAAATAAACTTAACAAAAAGATAAATAAAAAGACAATATAGAAAAAAATTAATTATACATTAGAATTCATACATACTTTTTATAATTGTTCTCTACGAGTTTTCATTTTTTGATATCCTTATATGATTCTCTCATTCTCTGCACTATCAAAAATATATTTTTCAACAAAA
>NBIL01116969.1:0-17580 GCA_002752925.1 Viola pubescens var. scabriuscula | reverse complement strand
CTAAGACACGTTATCTTACGTATCCAGTTTTCCGAGTTGCAATTCCTTCATACTCGAACAGTTTAGTTAGTTTAGGAATTCAAACAGGAGTTGGGACTCTTCTTTTATCTGAACTAATGTGCATTTTTTATTTTATAAAACCTGGCAAAGCTAGATAGGTAGAGAGAGTAGAAGGGACCGGACGACACCATGAAAAAGGCGGAAGGGAAACAATACCCATCTGGCTAGGGCCAAACTGTGCAAGTATGTGTTTAATCTCTAACGTGGTACGTGTATGCATTGCATAGAAACGTACAACAAAATGTCGGCGAGTATTAGGATTAGGATAAGATTAAAAAATAAAAAAATAAAAAAGAGAGGAAAATACAGGCTCTTGCCTAGCTCATTTCAGACTCCAAAGGCGGCAGTGAAAAGTATTTTATTCCAGCAAATTCCAGCAACGACTGCTCGCCGCTGCCCTCTTCTCTCTTCATCGTTTTATAGTAAAATACTAGTAAATACACTCCTCTGCAAATTGACCCCTGGTCCTCCCAAAGGCCGTTTTATATCACAGAGATCAAAATTCTCTTCTTAACAATATCCACTTGTTACCCACTCTCATCTCTCCACGTGCCATCCACGCCATTGACTGTTATTTTATTTCTTCAAAACCGGTTTATTCTCTTCAGTATGCGAATCCTCTGGTCCCTCTGGTCAACCGTTTCCTCCACCACTCCGCGCACGACATGTCACGTGGATATATATATTTTCTTCGTTTTTATATTTATTTCCGTCTTCGTCGTAGTGCAATCTAGACTTAATCATAGTGATTAGTGATCTGTTCCAAACCCTAATTCTAATCCCGACAATCCGATTATTTAATTTCCATGCCCGAGCCATCTTTTTATATATTGTAAGGCAACTATAATTATTTTATCAATTAATTAAATATTTTCTAATACACGACGCTGCTGGCTTGAATTTTCCTAGACATTGTTATGGCACATGTTTATTGCCGTAATCATTTTTTTTCTTTACAAAATGACTCTTAATCTATTTATTTTTTTAAAAAAAAAAATTGTCATTTTAATCATTTCTAAAATATTGAAAAATAAAAATTAATATTGATTGACTATATTTGCTAGAGACATTAAGACTAATTGACTAAACATATATTGGAAATATCAATTAATCATTTTTTTAATTTCTGTAAAAATAACTTGAGCGTTATTCCGTATTTATTTGAGGCAGAGAAAATAGTTAAAAATCTAACTATCTTTGCAGAATCAAGAACCGTCTATGACTTTTATTCTAATAATCAAGCAATTAATTAAGTTTGACATGATTAATTATTTTTGAAGTTTTTATTATAGCAGCTGGAACCATGTGTATATATATATATATCCTCGTTTTTATTTCCATGTGCATCATATCTATCAACTTGGGCTGCATCGCAGTATTGACCGGAGAACATATATGACACTTTATTCGTCCTCAAACAAATGATATTTAAATTATTTTTACGGGAATTAAGTAAATAATTGATTCATATTTTCGATATATGTCTAGCTAAGTATAATACTATTATAAAAATATTAATTACTCCATACTTCTGCTCGTTATTTGGTGCAATTAATGCTCTCCGTGGAACAAAAGAAAACATAAAAGAAAAAGATGTGATGAGATTAATATGTACTAGTATATGCAAATTAGAAAACTGCACCGTTTCAGGTGATTGCGATTGTGATTTTTGTTGCCGAAGAATATGCAAAAAGGGAGTACACTTGGCAAATAAAAACCCCATCTTTTATGTGTGCATGATGACATGATTGAAGGCAACACAACATATATAATTCATATTGGGTTGGCTTGGCTTGGCTTGGCATGTTCTTATCGCTTTCTTCCCTTCATTGTCCACCTCACAAGCCAGTGTCACAGTAGAAAGCATTAAGCCTTTTCTCAAACCTTAATATCTTTGCCCGGCCCTGCAGGATTCAACCCTTTCCTCGTGAAACTCATTATCAATCTTAATTAATTTGCTAGCGTACCACCAACCCGATCATCTCATGGAAGATTATTAGTCAATCTTCTTCTAACTATCACATCACATTTTATACTATATTATTTATATAAATAGTGAGTTCATAACTAATAAGATACATTGTAGAATATTATTAGTTGAGGCCGAAAGAAAAAATTATAGAGTAATAATTAAAGTTTTTTTATTTAAATATAATTATGTTGATCGCTCAATTAATAAGACAATCACAAGATATGTTATGTTTTCATTGTGAATTATCCCACCATTACTCGAGTGAAATGTATGCGAATGTATCCTTAAACCCCACATGCAACCGCCTAAATGATTGGACGATGATCCAATTAGGTGTGTTTAGATAAAATTTAAACCATTAGTGTAGTCGGTAGAGAGTGATCATATGACATTAATGAAGTACAGAACCGCACTAAGGTCAAAATTAATCCTGATTTTTTTAATTATGAAATGCTAATTAGGAGTAATCTTCTTGATTAATTCTCTTGATCATCAAGATTTACCCATTTGTTATTGAATGACTGTTATACCCTTCAGTTCACAACCCGTGAGCCTTGCTCCAAGAGTTGAGGATTCTCCGTTGCCGTACTTGTCGGGCCTATTATTGAGTCATCGACACTGTGAGGTGGGTGCCACGTCAGTAACTTTAATTGGCTGCGACAAAAAAAGATGGACAATATGGTATTTCCAGCAAGAGGAAGCTTATCCAAAATCAGGGGGCGATTGGAATATACAACTTTTTAGGCAGGTTGTAGTTGTGTATAGTTGGAACTTGGATTGCTTTTTCCATTGGGCAGAAATGAGGTGAAACGCTGGCATATATCACGGATCTAATCTATCCACGTAAACTAATCAAAAACTACTACTACTGCTACTTACCATTAATTTATCAACACAAAAGTGGCAAGTAGTACCCGTATTTCTTGAGCATAATCGTATATACCTCCCTCCCATCTCTTTAAATTAAATACAAAAATAAATCATATGGGCATAATGCATATTCTTGAATATTATATTTATTTTTGTTCAGAGAATTTAAGATATGATAAAAATTCTCGAAAAAGAAATTCCTGAAATAACGAAATAATTGTGTGTAGCTGAGTTTCAATTCTTATAGAGAAAATTGATTGTTTAAACCTTTTTCATGGTTTTTTCTATTTATGGCTAAAAAACAATTAATCAACACAAACAGTTTTTTTAATTGCTTAAACAACTAATATTATTTTGGAGTGTTTCCTTGTTTTACCCCCTCTATAGACTCTAAGCAAAAATTAAATAAATAAATAAAAATATATATATTATTATTTTAGTCGAAGAAGATCAGCTTTGGTAGCATCCACATCGGCGTGATTTCGATGGGTGCGCACTACCCCCGTTAAACATTCCAGCAAAATACACACTATATACAATACAATACAATACAAAACACGCCATTCTATTTCTTCTACGCACACATAACAAACTTCTCTTTTTTCTCTCATTTAAAAAAGAAAAAAGAAAAAACTCAGCTGCTACAATACCAGACTACATACACGATCCTTCGTTTTGAATTCTCCGTTCTCCATATCTATATAAACCAACCTACTACCTCCTCATCCACTTCTCCCGTAACGTTACCTTTTTCCTTTTTGGTTTTCCGATATTTAACTTTCGGTTTCGTTCCGCTCCGGTTGCTGTTTATCGCTCCCTTATCAATGGTGGTTATGATGGATGATAATGAGAGTTGCGGGAGCAGAGTGCACGAGACCACGGCGTCGTATTCGGCATCGCAACAACAAGGACGGAAACACAGGCAGAAGCTGGAGGTGTTCAATGAGATTCTCAGTCGTCTTAAAGGATCCAACACTGAGGAAGCTAATACCCCAGGCTTCGACGACGAACTCTGGGCCCACTTCAACCGACTCCCTACACGGTATCGTTTCGTATTCCGACTCCCCACTATCCGTCAGTTTCTTCTTCTTGTCGAAATCTGTTTTTTTTCTCTCTCTTCTCATGGTGTGATTTAGTGGTATAGTAAATTAGTAAAGTAATCTGAACTAATTACTTGGGATTTTGTTTTTAAGTGTGCGGTTCTATGTGATGTAGATATGCGTTGGATGTGAATGTGGAGAGGGCAGAAGATGTGCTTATGCACAAGAGATTACTGCATTTGGCTCACGATCCTGCTAATAGGCCTGCTATTGAAGTCCGGCTTGTCCAGGTTTACTACTGTTTATGTGCTTTTGAACTTTACGGTGTGTGGAAATTGCGATCGATTAGTCTTTTCGAATTCAATCGTTCTTCCAAATGCTTGTTATGGTGGGGTGTTACAATTTGTGATTCAATCTGCAGGTTCATCCTATTTCTGATGGCAATTCAGCTGATTTTACGGCTCCAGACTCAGCCAGTAAACCCGTCCAAAGTACTAGACAGAGGTGTGTTATATTGTGGTCATTTGGTATCTTTTTGGACTACGTTTAAGATTAATTAACCTGATTTAACCTCTCATCTTAATCCTGTGATTTTTTATTGCGATGTTGACATTTGTTGTGGTCTTTTAATGATCAGCATACATCCGCCACCTGCATTTGGTTCTTCACCTAATCTCGAAGCACTTGCACTGGAAGCTAGTAAGTTTGAAGATCAAGAGAGTGACAATTCTGTGCATGCGAATTCAATGTTCTCCCGGTAATTATCTGATCTACATTCTGCTGGTTAGGGTTTACTAGTATTTGTTTTTGACTTTGTGGAGCCTTTGTTAATAAACTATTTCTTTTTTTCTTATCACCAAGCATTTGATCTCAAGTCTGATTAAAATCTAAGAGTTGCATGATTTTAGTCCTTGAAGATTGTAGAATGATGGTGTTTCTCCTTTTCCCTAACCAGGAGAATGACACTCCATCTGATTAAATATGCCATCTTCTGTTTTACTGAAACTTATGCACTAGTTTTATGTTGATTGCTCATTACTTCCAATGAATTGTGTTAACCATGCTGCTTCCATTGTGCGTGTGGGCACCCTTTTATAAATCTGGACGGTGAATCATATTTGTTGTTGATGTAGGCCCATGCATGAAATTACATTTTCAACTGATGACAAGCCAAAACTCCTAAGTCAGGTAAAGGCTTTTGATTGTTTCTAATTCTTAAGCACTGTTTTGTGAACTTGGAGAAGCATTAGATACTGGTTCTTCTTTCAATATATCACATTCTTGGTATTTAGATAAGTGAACAACTGCCAACACATTTTAGGATGCATTTGGATTGTTAATTTTATCATCAGGCAGCAATCATGTTGCATTCCAAAATAGCTACTACTATTCTTTGTTAGCCTGACAATGCTCATATATATACATTGTAAATTGAAAGTAGGCACTTGAAGCACTTGCTTGCAGTATGTAGTTTAATATAATGAAGTTGCTAGTTAGTGTACATGTGTAGAGAGTGTTGATGGATCTTTGTGATGCTTATCCATTAGTGCTGTCCTTTCTGTTGCACAAAATATACAGTTGACTGCCTTACTCGCTGATATTGGTTTGAACATCCAAGAAGCACACGCTTTTTCCACAGCTGACGGCTACTCCTTAGATGTCTTCGTTGTTGAGGGTTGGCCGTATGAGGTACTTGCCTTTTTCACCATTTAGGGATATGGCTTCGTGTTAGTTATGAACCTATTATTGAGATCAATAAAACACGTTTCACAGATATATTACTCAAATTTTTCAGGAAACTGAGCAGCTCAGAACTGCACTGGAAAGGGAAGTTCTTAAAATCGAGGTAATTCCTTTCTTACTTGGTCTGTAACTGATGCACTGGGGATGCGAACTGCTGATGTATTTTGCAACAATGAATCCTTGAAAATGACTCTAGGTTTCCGTGCTTACATTGTGAAATCCTGGTTCCACACGTGTCTTGTAGTTTGTTTGCAATGAATATTGTGTTCCTTTTTATCTTTGTGATGTTTATGCACTAATGTTTTCATCACCAATGAGTTTATTACCGAGTTGTAGTCCTTGCAAAGAAGGAAGAAAGTGGGTCTTCAAGTCTTAGCTTGACATCCTACGAACCAAAACCTGAATCTTTTCACCGTTTCAACTGACTATTACTTTACTGTACTTTTGGTTGCCTTTTGTGGTTTCATTTGCCAGTTTCTTGTTTAGAATTACATTCTTAGTTCTCATCTAATTATAATTCTGTTGTCTGACGTCACAGTCTTGGTCTAATCATCAGTCACCATCTCCCACTAGTGAGCATCATCAGACCAGTGTTGATTGCAGTCCGGATCATGTGACTATACCCAATGACGGTGATGTTTGGGAAATTGATCCTAAATATTTGAAGTTTGAGAACAAAGTCGCATCTGGATCATATGGTGATCTGTAAGTTAACTCTATGTGGATTTTGGACACAGGTGTTGTTTTTTGTTTGATGTTTCATTAACTGTTCCATCATTTATTTTTTAGGTACAAAGGGACATACTGCAGTCAGGAAGTAGCGATTAAAGTTCTCAAGCCTGAACGCGTAAATTCAGATATGCAGAAGGAATTTGCTCAGGAAGTGTATATAATGAGGTTTGTCTCTTATAATGTCTTTAGCTGATTTTTATACATATGCTGCAGGAATTTATCTGGATTGCAGAAGCATATACCTGCTCAATATATAGGTTTGACCTATTTGTTTGTGTTTTCATATTAGCTTTTGTGAAATTGCAGAAAAGTTCGACACAAGAATGTTGTTCAGTTTATAGGTGCATGTACCAAGCCTCCAAGCTTGTGCATTGTGACAGGTAAATGCTGGAGGAAATTTATTCTTAGGTGAATCATACGTGCATTATTTTTCCATACAGATTCCTTCACTGCTTTTCAATTTTTTCTTCTTCATGTTAGTTTGTTATGTCTTAATTCTCTTTCTTTCTCTTGGATAGAATTCATGTCTGGAGGAAGTGTTTATGACTATCTACACAAACAACGGGGCGTTTTTAAACTACCAACCGTAATTAAAGTAGCAATAGATGTTTCTAAAGGAATGAACTACTTGCACCAAAATAATATAATCCACAGGGATTTGAAGGCTGCAAATCTTCTCATGGATGAAAATGAAGTAAGATTCTCCTTTGACATTTCTATGTGTGTGTTTCCGTTCCTCCTTCCCTTATTTTGTAGACGCCTTTTCTTCTTTTTTCTTTTTCTTTTCTTTTCAAGAAAAAAAGCTTCCATCATGTCCAAGTTAGCTCTTCTCCTCTGCATGCATCTTTTCCTTCTGTTTCTATTGTGTTGTCATTAAGGCATGAGTCACAACACTTGATGAATGCTTTGTACTCTGGATAATAACATGCATATCTATAAGGAAAAAAATGTATTTTACTATCTGCATTTCAGGTGGTTAAAGTTGCTGATTTTGGGGTTGCCAGAGTGAAAGCTCAAACTGGAGTAATGACTGCCGAGACTGGGACATATAGATGGATGGCTCCTGAGGTACAGCTTCAAGCATGCCACCTTCTCTACATGAACAGTATTTCATATATATCTACCATAAACCCTTACTAGGGAGAGTGGATAGAGAAAAAGAGTGTACATGAGGAAAGTTGTTGTGATGCTGTGGCTAGCGGCACTTGTTTGGCAACTTATATGTTTTTTCTTTATAAACTCCTTCCTGCAATAGTTATCATGCATCTTCTAATTGTTTGTTCAGTTTCACACCATTTCCTTACAATAGTTCTTTTGCATTGAAGGTCATAGAACACAAGCCTTATGACCACAAGGCTGATGTCTTCAGTTTTGGAGTAGTTTTATGGGAATTGTTGACAGGAAAGGTATTGTTTCAGTCCTCAAATCCCATTTTATTGAAAATATTTGTTCTTTAACTTGATAGTTTTTTGCACATTTGACTTGCCAGCTTCCATATGAGTATCTAACCCCATTACAAGCAGCTGTTGGTGTGGTCCAAAAGGTAACGCGTTCTTCGAATCAGGAGCATCTGTCCAAATGCATCTTGGTTACCAGTATCTTATTACTTTCGTTTGCATGGTTTCAGGGCCTACGGCCTACAATCCCAAAGAACACTAATCCAAAACTTGCCGAGCTACTCGAGAAATGCTGGCAGCAAGATCCAGCTCTCAGACCAGACTTTTCCGAGATTATAGAAACCCTGAAACAAATAGCAAAGGAAGTAAGTCTTGCACTGATAGAAAATTAGAAATTCATGGCCTAATTTCTTTACTTGAACCATTGTATTTTCAATTACATCTTGGCTTCATTTTCCTGTGCAAGCTGTAAAATTTTTGACGACTTTTTAATACAGGTTGGTGAGGATGGTGAAGGGCGGAAAGACAAATCGGGGGGATTCCTCTCTGTCCTGAGACGAGGTCACCATTGAAGTAGATCATAACCAGAGCATAGGGTTTAATTGCTGTGAACCATTTTTAACGCCTCAATCAAATACTGTACAGTATTTATTTCTTCAAATAATCAAGTCTTTTATTCTTTTTTATCATCTATTTATTTGTCAGTGGTTAATCCATTTTTAGACGAGCTACTAATCAATACGTGCTTAGATGAGCTCTGTAACTTGTCAGCATATTTTGGGCCGTATAACAAAGTGATTTGAATTTTATTTTCCTAGTCTTGATCTGCACAAAATTGGACTAGTCATCGTTTCTGGAAAAAAGCGTCCCTAAAAAATTCAAAAAGATGCATCCGTGGTTTAGTAAAAGATGGGTATCCAAAATTTTTAAAAAAACGTACATATCTGAAAAAGACGTCGTAAAATCAAACTTAAACTTCCGTATATATTTTCCAAAAGAATTACATTTTGCGTCCTTTTAAAAAAGACGTCCTAAACTATCCTTAAACTTTTGTGTATATTTTGAAAAAAGACATCCTAAAACCATTCTTCAACTTCCGTATATATATTTTAATCTTTGCGTCCTCAACTTCTTATACTTCAAATATTATCAAATTTTGAGGAAACTATTAAAGAGTACTTTAGTTCGTTTACTATTAAAAAGTACTTTAATTCGTTGTAGTGGTTCGCACTAGCAATTAGTATAAAGAATTTTTTTTATTCTACTTAAAAATAAATAAAAAAATTTAACTTACTTGCATCGAAGAAAAACATGAAAAGTCCAAGGCTGAAATTAACTTTTTTTTATTAAAAAACAAAGGAAAAAAACCTGAACAAAGAGATTCTCAGTTCCACATTCCTTTCTTTGGTCAACTCTCTCAATCTCCTCCTCTGGAAAAGAAATACACTCCGCTGATTTTTATTAGTTAAAGTATGACAACTTATAGATATGAGTTGGCATCTCTAAAACACCCAAAAATTTCTCCTAACTTTGTCAGGTTTTGTCTGTTTCCTTTTTTTAGTTAAAACTTTTTCATGATGGTAATGAAGCGCTCCTGTTGTGGCTTCTGAGACAGTTGTGACAAAAAACAGAACATGGGAAAACATCATACTAATTTCCTGAATTCATCACATGATTCCTATGAACATCAAACACGATAAATCCTTAAATTTGAACATCAAAAGATGGAGTTCCCATCGGCAATTGGAAAATCATTCAAATCTCATGACAGCTACAAGCACAAAAGCATCGACGAGTCTGGTGCCAACAACGAAAAGCTCCCCATCCTTTTGGGGAATGAGGTGATTGTTAAGGTGGATGCCAGTGATAAAGACAGAGTCGGAAGAGAACCCAGTTTCGGTTACCTGCAAAAACAAGGGACGGAGCAACCACCACCGCCATCGATGGTGATTCGCGAGTTCTTGAACGAGCAGAGGGGCCAAAATGGGGAAGTTTCATTCCCAATGGAAGAAGTCAAACCAGAAGAATTAAAACACGAATCCTATCCTTATCCTGTACGGAATTTACCACCTTCCCCTGACTCTCCAAGCAAGATGTCCTCCAGGGAAATCCGGGTGTCTTTCGAGCCCATTGAATCAGAGTCGTTTAGAAGAAGATACAAGGATGATTATGCGTCTTCGTCGCCGGATGAGAAACGAGAAGAAGTTTTGAGGTGCACATCGAACAAATCGTTTAGGAGACAACCCAGTCGTCAGTTAAAACCAAGCAGAACAAAATCAAGGCTTCTAGACGACGAGAGTCAGGAGGCAATGTCAGGGCCGATACCTAAATCAGGACCGATAAGATCGGGGATGATGGGGTGGGGACCTGATGATGAGGATGAGGATGATCCGCTAGATGACGACGACATACCAGATGAGTTTATGAAGAACAAATTTAGTCTGCTGACTTTGCTTCAATGGTTGAGCTTGATTATCCTCGTAGCTGCACTGGCCTGTAGTCTTTCAATTCCTTCTTTAAAGGAGAAATCTTTATTGAACCTTGAGTTGTGGAAATGGGAGGTTCTTCTGCTAGTTTTGATATGTGGGAGGCTTGTTTCGGGGTGGGGGATTCGATTGATTGTGATATGTATTGAAAGGAATTTCCTTCTGCGGAAGAGGGTTCTGTATTTTGTTTACGGATTGCGAAAGGGAGTTCAGAATTGTTGCTGGTTAGGGCTTGTGCTGCTTTCCTGGAATTTATTGTTTCATAAGAATGGTGTAAACCAAACAGCAGGCAAAGATTTTCTAAATTATTTGACTAAAATCTTGGTGTGTTTCTTGGTGGCTAATTTCATTTGGTTACTCAAGACTTTAATGGTCAAGGTGCTTGCTTCTTCATTCCATGTTAGCACATACTTTGATAGGATTCAAGAATCTATCTTCAATCAGTATGTGATCGAAACATTGTCGGGTCCTCCAGTGATTGAAATAAGCCGATCCGATGAAGCCTTGATGAGGAGGAATGCTGAGATTCGCGCATTGCAGAAGGCTGGGGCGACCCTACCTCCTGGTTTCAAGATAGATGATCCTCCAAGTATGGTGAAAGGTTTCAGAGCCAAAACCATCAAAATCTCCACCCAAATGTCCAGCAGGAAGGGAGAGTCCAAGAGGGGAGAGTTAAAGAGGGGAGAGTCAAAGATGGCGGATGACGAGATTGCCATTGATCACTTGCACAAACTAAACACCAAGAATGTTTCGGCATGGAATATGAAGAGGTTGATGAAATTTGTGCGGCACGGTGCATTATCCACTTTGGATGAGCAAATACATGGTTCGACTTTGGGGGATGAATCTGCCACACAAATTCGAAGCGAATTAGAGGCTAAAGCTGCTGCAAGAAAGATCTTCTACAATGTATCTCGTCCTGGATCAAAGTGAGTCTCTCACGAAATCACCATCACTGCATATCTAACCTTTTATCTACCAACCACTATACTATGATTATCTAATGGCAAAGACAAGATCTTGGACAAAATAATCTACTCATTACTTGATTGAAGGTACATCTACTACGAGGATTTGTTGCGGTTTCTAGGAGAAGAAGAAGCCCAGAAAACAATGAGTTTCATTCAAGAACAACCTGAAATCAGCAGAATCAAGAAAAAAACTCTCAAGAACTGGGTTGTAAGAACTAAGAACTACCTGAAAACTACTGTAATGTCTCATGCTGTCAATGGAATGGAATGATAACCATGGAAAGAAAATAAGTATTAAATTTGTTGTGCAGGTGAGTGTTTTCAGGGAGAGAAGGGCACTTGCTTTGACATTGAATGATACCAAGACTGCTGTAAACCAGCTCCATAGAATGATTAACATAATTGTTGGCATTATCATAGTTGCCATCTGCTTAGTCATTCTCCAAGCCGCTGCCAGCAAAATCTTCGTTGTCATTGGCTCGCAACTTGTTGTTGTGTCCTTCGTTTTTGGGAACACTGCCAAGACATTGTTTGAATCTATCATCTTCTTGTTCGTCATTCATCCATTCGACGTGGGCGACAGGTGTGAGGTGGATGGATCCGCGGTGAGTGTACTAGAATTGCACGCTTCTTTTTATGGTGTACTAGTAATACCACCCCACCCATGTTGGTGTTTGAAAACATTGAATTTTGCAGCTGATCGTGGAGGAGATGAACATCATGACCACCTACTTCTTGAGATCTGACAATTTGAAGGTAGTATACCCTAACAGTGTTCTGGCTAGTAAGCCCATTGGCAACTTCTACCGCAGTCCTGACATGGTTGAGATTGTGGAGTTCTACATCCATGTCGCCACTCCATTGGAAAAACTTGCTGATATGAAACAAAGAATCACAAGGTCAGTTAGTTTGCATTTCAAAATTACCTGCTACCATCACTTTACTCCTTAGCAGACCAGGATGGCGCGATCGGGCCTGAAAAATGATCTTTATTTACGAATCCTCCTTTGCTTTTATGCAGCTACATCGACACCACGAAAGAGTTGTGGTATCCAGGTCCTACAATTATGATCAAGGATGTGATGGATATGCAGAGGATGAAGATCGCGATATGGACGAGACAGAAAATAAACTACCAAGACGTGGACGCAAGATACATCAGGAGAAGTCTTTTGATAGAAGAATTGCTCAAAATATTCAAGGATCTTGACATAGCTCGTTTATGGCCCATTGATATCAGTGTTCGCAGCTTGCCTTCCAAATCTGCTTGTGCCATTCCCTAGGCCTAGACAGGATACCATACCATACCAATACCATGCCAATCCCATTTATGTTTTTTTCATTATGTATCATTATATCATCCTAGCTTGAAGCCAATCCCATTTTTGTTTTTTTCATCATGTATCATTAGGGAGGTTTCATTAATGGATTATATATATTTTTTGGTTTTTGGGTTATTTTGTCTATTTTTGGTAGGAAATTGATCTCGTTCGAGCATTGTCTTACCTCAAAATGAACGGCTTTCTCGACCTGGTTTGCTCGAGAATGGATTATATATAGTCATCCTGCAAAGGCTTGTCTACAACCAAATTGTATAAGTCGGCAGCAAACATTCCATATTTTGCTTTGTACATTTTACAAATTACAAGCCTACATTCCTGAGAGCAGGCTGCATAAACAGAAGAATGAAACGCGTCTTCGCAAATTGCTTTTGGCGTTTTTTTCCCTTAAATGGAAGTCTTTTTTCCAAAAAAGGCGCGTCTTTCCAACCTCGAAAAGAACCTGCGTCCTTTTCGTCTTTTTCGTAAAAACACATATATACGCGCGCCCTTTTCCAGAAACTGAAACGCAGCAAATCAACAGACACGAGGGATTGGCTCGCGGGCGGAATTGCGCGGATGGATGGAAAAATTGGAAAAAATAGCATAAAAGAAGAAGAAGCCAACGCATTTCGAATTTGCGAGGGAAGCAGAGAGTGAAGTTAGGATGCGAACGACGAGTAACCTTTCTAGCTTAGTGCACGAACTTCGAGAACGGATAGCAGCTTCTTCATCCACGCCACCCAACAGTCCTGGAAGCGATGATGCTCTCGAGTCCAGATTTCGCGCCGTCCTCCCTAAGCTCCTCCACGACTACGTCGTCCCTTCTTCCGGTCACACTAAACCCTAACTTTCCCGTTCTCTTTGTTACATTGGTTTGTAGCTTGGCTCAATTTTTTCGGTTAAATTTGTTGCAGCAAGCGAGAGAGAAGTGATTGCTGTGTTAAAACTGATTTCTCACACTGCAAGGACTTTTCCTGGTGTGTTTTACAATGGGAAGGCCAGTGCTGTACTGCCTGTGATAGGGAGGATATTGCCGTTCTTCGCCGAGCCTGCATTTCGGTCAGATATTTCCTTAATTTCTGCCGTTTCATAATATTGATTGCAAGTTTTTTAGTTACTATTGGCTGAATGTCGCATTTTATTTCTAGCTCGCGGCATGGAGTGATTTTTGATACTGTTGGATCCTTATTATCCTTGCTTCGCATTGGAGCACGAGATTCTTACTGTCAGTTTTTCATTGATGCCATGCTTGCTGTTGAAGGTATGGAAGCAGCTTTGTGTAAGTAAGGAGAACACCTGCCTATACAGTAAAAACTGATGTGTGCTTTGCTTATTGACAGATCTTTTGCATGTGGCATCTTATTCTGCTGAAAACCCAAGCATTTTTTATTCCAGTGGAGTGAACTTAAAGTGTTTCTGTATGTCCTTTTCTGGGATTTTCGATGACCCCACTTGTCTCTGTGATCTGCCGGAAAGTAGCAAACCCACTGATGGTGCTGGCATCTTGATCAATCTCATGGGAAAAATGAGGTGGCAACCTTTTGCAACAGGGATAATTAAGCTTCTTAGCAAATGCTTAACTGATGGAACTTTATATGTGGAGGGAATCATCAGTGTCTCCATTGTTTCAGCTGCTTGTTCTCTCTTATGCTACGGAGATGCAGACGTGCAAATGGTGGGTGGCAACATTTTGTTGTGGATAATTGCAGGACACAATAATATAACATCTAATATGTTTGTTTATTCATTTAGCTGTGATGACTTTTGGTTATAATTGTCTGACGTTCAAACTTTTGTGGAAGGCATGCTTTGACTTTGCACGGATAGTCGGATCGGTGATGGATTGTGACATTATTCCTTTTGAGAATATTATTCTGTCAATAGCTGCAATTTTAAGGGAGGACAAAGGTGGTCTTCCTTCATCCAGGTATGCGTTGATTACTTTTATTGACAGAAGACATTGCTGGCATTTATGTAAATGGGGAACCCTTACTATTGTCTGGTGCATGTGTATCTGTGTGAAATATGGGAGGGTGGTGCTGCTGCTAATGTCATCCAAGCAACTATGCTAACAACCAGGCACATTTTGCAGGAGCCAGGTTTTTGATTCCTCCATTGGTGTTTGCCTTCATGCACTGCATTCTAGTTGTCCTGATGATGTAATTAAGCTAACAGCTGAAGACCTGATGAATGTTTTTCCCCAGTCAATGTGCAGAACTAAAAGCCAAGAGCTTAAGGTTAGATACACAAACTTGTTTTTCATATTTGTGTCTTGTTAGGCGATAGATCTGTTTGAGGCCAAATGAAATTTACTAAAACACTCTAATTTAATAAAAAAAAAACCCTTGCTCTTAGGTGGCTTTGTGCAATGCATACACACGGATTGCAAGATCATGCCCTCCTCATATTTGGAGGCCTGAGTCTCTGATACATCTTCTTTGCGTGCCAGAACCATGTTCTTCCTTGATTGATTGCTTTCGGGTTGTTGTGTCTATTCTTGGTCCTGATAAGGTTGGAGGGAGGGTGAAAAGTAACAGTGGTGAGGGCTTGTCACTGTCAAATGGCATACCAATAGACAATTCAAGGGTTGGAGAAAAGAGGCATATCCAGGATATAGATAGCATCATGATCAAACGGCGTAAGGTAGATAAAGATACTATGACTTCTGATCCTGTTGTTCTCGGGGAGTGCATCTCAATGCATATAGTTAATTTCAAAAGAGAAGAAGAATATGCAGATTATATGCACACCACGCTTCTTTCTTTTCTTGAACGTTTGAGACCACCTGTCAAACCTGATTCCTTAAGACCAGATGTTGTGTTAAGAGCTCTTGGCATGCTCTGTATTGCTTTCTGTAGATACCCAACAACCACTCTGTCAATCTGCATCTTTCAGCAGATGCTTGCATGGATCCCGTGGATATGCGATCAGGTATGATTAAGTTATTAAGTTCTCATCTAGCTATCAATTTCTTTCGGTTATTGATTGGGATTTACCTTTTGTAGGATGGGCAAGGTAGTTCAATCTCGCTTGATATTTCCATGTACCTGGAAGGAATTCACATGTTATTGTTTATGCAAAGTAAGAAAATAAACTCCCATCATGATAGATTGTGAATATTCTCGTTAATTATCTTCTTAATGTTTGATTTCTGCTATCTCTACATGTATGTTGCTATTCAATTTGTCGCTCATGAGGTTAATTTTTTGTCGTCAGACACTTTTCTTTTGGAGGAAAACAAGCCTTTCCAAAGTCCTGGTGATGATAGAGATCTTATACAGACTATGCTTAAGCTCCCCTGGACTCATTCTCATGTCGTCACACATCATCCTCTGAAAACAAAATGTATCTCTCTCCAGCTTGTCTCTAAGCTTGGTTCTACTTTGAAAACAGAACATGCTTTGGAAGTCCTGGATTTGGGTCTTAATGATGGAGCTGAAGAAGTTAGGATTGAAAGCATAATTTCTATGCCGATCACTGTCTTCTGGTCTGGTCTCAAGGTGCTCTCAGAAATGTTCAAAAGGCTGGAGTAAGTGGAGGATGCAATATAATTCTCTTTATTTTTGTTGCACTTGCGTATATGTCCACTATTGTTTGTTAGTTGTTCCTATAATTACATTACAATACTGATTTGCAGTGTAACAATTGTTGGCTATTGTTTCTCAATCACAGGTTGTTGGCCAGAGAGGAGCATGATAGAGTTAAGAGAATAATTCCCTTATCTCTTGGCTTTTTGTCATGCTTATATGGGTATTTTGGTGGTGTTAATGGCTTAGCAAAAGGTGAGTGTAAGTTGATTTTAGATGTCGACGATAAACAATATGGTCTGACTCGGACACTAGATTGCTTAGTGAAAGGATTCTGGTGCTCAAGATGTGACAGAAGGGTTGAACAAAATCATGAGGTATACACAAGAAGTGTACACCTTCCCGATGTCCAAAGTTTTGAAGCCGGATTGAATTCTGATTTCATGCGTCTCTTGTCTTTATTCTTTAAACTTCTATATGATGAGTCTTTAGAAGAGGTTCAAATTGCCTGCGTGAGAATTATTCGACGAATCCTTGTGCATGGGTATGGAGAGACTCTCGTTAAAACAAGATCTGAATGGATTCAATGTGTTGAATTTCTACTGCTGAATAAAAAGAAGATGATAAGAGAAGCATTCTGCTCACAGATCAGTTCCTTTGTCGAGGATCATGTATTGAGTTGTTTGTTTCAGGACAGTGATTCATCAAATAAAGCTACAGGGAAGAAATTTTTGGGCATTCTTAAACATGCTTTGTTGGTAGCTGATGACCCACAAACCTTTGAGACTCTTCTGGAATCTTTAGCACAAATTATGATTGCAGTTGATATACGCACTCAAATTTTCTTGTCTTGTCTTATCTTGTTGGTTGATCAGCTTGATAATCCTCATATGACAGTGAGAATGAATGCCTCAAGGATAATACGCAAGTCTTGCTTCTTCCATGTGAAAGGAGGATTTGATCAAATCCTTTCAAAGCTTGGTCATATCCGTAATGAGGTGTTTGATTATTTAACTATGAGCCTTGCAAGCCGTCCTACAATGGCGAGAGAGTTTGCAGAAGCTGTTTTAGGTGTTGAGACTGAAAAGCTTATAGAGAAAATGATTCCAATTGTTCTTCCAAAGCTGGTGGTGTCTCATCGTGATAATGGCCAGGCAGTTCACACATTGTTGGAGCTAGCGAAGTGTATGAACACTGATATGGTGCCTCTAATAGTTAATTGGCTGCCAAAAGTTCTTGCCTTTGCTCTGCACCAAGCAGATAGGCAAGAGTTACTCTCTACTTTGCAGTTTTACCATGATCATACTGGTTCTGACAGTCAAGAAATATTCTCAGCTGCTTTACCTGCTCTTCTTGATGAGCTTGTATGCTTTCTTGATGGCGGTGATTCATTTGAGATAAGCCAAAGGTATAAGGTGCTGTGCTACATTTATTTAATTTTCTTCTGTTTTGTGTTTGTG
>NBIL01116941.1:0-14481 GCA_002752925.1 Viola pubescens var. scabriuscula | reverse complement strand
GGACGTACGTTAAGGATTAACGTATGTTCGAAAAAAAATACGGATTTTTTTGAGGTCAAATAGTGAGTCATCCGATTTCCTCGATATGCATGCCCAAACAGTAAACGTCGTTTAATAAGTGCCGGAGGGAGTATTAAGGATGCTCTCAAATTAGTGTCAGGTTTATGTATTATATACGTGGTAGGTTCATAATTAACCAAGAATAGATTAGATATTTTTTTCAAAAACCATTACCCTCTTCCCGCACCATTTTGTGGAGGATGGCCCAAAATCCTGCAGTGCCAAAATTGAAGAAATTTCAAGTTTTGGAACTGGGTTCTTTGAGAAATGTTGGTTTGGGCCCCAACTTTGAACGCCAAACACCACCATAGTAACTCTAGTAGCAACATTGGTGAGATCAACAATATAGTTTTTGGCTCCATGCATTGCTTGTAAAATCAAACTAAAATAAATACTTAAATAGGTTAAAAAATACACAGAGAGCAGCTACTATGTTATTAAAACATTAAAATCTCATATTAACATTCTGTTCTATAATCTATTTAAACACTAAAATCTTCCTATTAATGCTTTTATTTCTATAAAAAGAATACCATTAGTTTTTTACAAATTAGTGTTAATTGGGCGCCTGATTAGTTGAAACAGTTTTTGATGCCATGATGTCTATCACCGGACGCAAACACCCCACTTATTGTTGCAACCACACCCTCCTGCTCGTGAATAGCATGGAATGGTCATGCAAGTCTCGAGACAGAACTCACCAACAACTTCGTTAAGGAATGAAAATGTCTCTTCTAACTCAACTTTTGAGACCACTCTCTTGTGCTCCAGAATATCAATAATGGCACTAGAACTGAGTTTGTTGCTCTCGGCAAGAGACCGAACGGCTTCAATAGCGATGAAATCCTCTTTAGGCTTTGCTTGAACGAAAGTGGTGATGATAATTAGAAGCACAAGACCAAACATCGCCTGCAAATTCACCCTCTTAGCTTCCATTGCTAAGAATAATTGCTTGATTAATGGTTAGTTCTATACAAGTATGTATAAATAGCTTTGTTTTCTTTGCCTCTTTCACAACTCAATTTATAATCTATACTACGAGGAAGTAGAATTAGTAATAAGAATATGCTAATGGTGGCATTCATCAAAACTTGTGAAATATGCTAAGGAATCAATATTCATTTTGGCAATTGATGTCATCTTCAATACATATGGACAAAGACAGAGACATTATTAATGATTCTATAAGGGGAGCAATTGTCTCCTTGTTCTTATTAAACATACAACTTATGGAATAATATGCAGTCTTATAGCATAAGCTTCTGTCAAAAAAGTACATAATTTAATTCTTCAGCTAGAAACAGTTTTGCCCATTGGATCTTTGGTGAAACAATAATTTTTTATATGAAATTTGTAACCCGACGACAATCAATAATGCCACAATTGGTGTTACCAAGATTTGTCTACCTAGCTACTTGTTGGTATTTTCACAAAAATTCTAGCACTTGCATTGCTTAGTTAAAAGGATATTCTTATACTGTAGAATCTAAAGTCAGCCACACAACATATACTATGCAATTGCACATGTTAGTTAAGAAAGAAAGATGACTCACTCATGGCCATTGCACCGAAAACAGTCCCCCCCTCGATCCAAACCATGTCTCCCAATTGCATGTATCGCAGTGCCCATGATCCGGTGCTCTTGAAAACCCTGATGAGAGATTCAATACTTAGGTTCTGATTTAAGGAAAACAAAGCAAGTCAAATAGTATCTGCAAGAAAAGGACAGGTGTGGGATGAATTTACGTACTTTCAGATTTTCGACTGCACACAGTTGAAAGGATTGAATCTGAAAACTTCTCCGCAAAGAGCAGCTTCCCAGACTTGATGCTCCAAACCCGCAGAAAACAGTCCTCTCCACCTAAGAAATGTGTTGCAGACCATGTTTAATAAAGGAACCCTCGAAAAGTATATAGCAAACAGTACATACCTGACATAAGAAACCTTTCTGAGTGATCAACTTCAAGTTGCAAACGGGTGTGAGAGTTCACATGCCCTTCATACGATTGCATAGAACCTCTTTTTATCATGCGATGATCATAGAGCTTAATCTGCAAATTTAAAGAAAGAGGATCATACAAGTTCCCTCGCTTTTATTATCAATGTTTAAAGCCTGCAAGAAAAACTTAAAAGGATAGAAAATTAATCTCAAAATGTCATAGATAAATGCAAGGAAAATCATGCAGTCGACATCTCTATCCTCACTTATAAACTTTGGAACGTGATGCTTTGATATGAATTCTTTCCTCTTTTTTGAAAAAGGCATGGACAAAAGATTTACAAAAGGAAGAACACTAACCGAACCATCCATGGAGCTGGCCAAGAAGTACTGGTCGTATGACTGAAGTGATACCAAACTGGATATTCAAACAATAGCAGAAGTTAATAGAAATTGAGAAGCAGAACATAAAATGTAATCCAATTAATTAAATGTTCTAAGGACCACCAACCTGCATACAGATGAAGGCATATAAGTGGTACTAGAGGGATGTATATTTCCTTTGACCTGCAAAACAACATGTTCCTTACATTGAATCTCTAATATGGTACAAGAATTGCATAAAGAACTGTCATACTTGAAAGACGCTAACAAACTTTGTTGTCGAGCATATTACAATTTGTAAAAAAGTGGTAATACCTCAAACCATTTTTTACCAGAATTTTGGCATTTGCTGCCCATTGGTGAATAAGGTAACATGTGTTTGATAAGTCTGTTAGAATTCTCACGAATATCAACAGATACAATTGCTCCATTCCTTAGTCCACATAAGACAGTATTCCCCTGCAGTAAAAAGTAAAATCAGGCAGATCAACTTTGATAACCACAATTTATTATAAAGTACAGTAAAACACAGAAATCGTTCATATTTGCCTGTGAAAATAACACTTCGACTATTCAAATAAAATTATAGGCATATCCAGATGACCATGAAACTGAATAAACCTAGCCCTAGGAGTCACAAGTAATGGGAATATTACCGACTGATCAAATGTCTGTGCCAACACATCACTTTTGCTTTGACACACCCATGTTGCTGCTCCTGTTTCCATACTAACCAAGGCAGCTCCACGATTTGTTCCTGCAACAGGCAGATATGGATGGTTATGTCTTTCTGTTTAATTTTTGGGATGGTGTGCCTTCCGGTGGTTTGCACTTGTGTTTCAGGAGGGAGTAGCACAGCTTGTGTGCCTCTTTTTTATTAATAAGATAAGATTCAGTCAGCTTTAAAAAATCAGAAATGGATATCCGCATTTATGCGTGTAACATAGCTACGAGTCCTCATTTTCGATGATAAGATAAACCATCTATAATAACCCAGCTGTGTGGTTTTCTAGTGGTATAACCGCTTGTTTAGCTTAGTCCTTCTGCCCAACAGAGAAGTGAAACAAACTAATGGGATTTAGCTTAAGTAAGAAAAAGGGATAGGGGCTGCTCCCTTTATTTTATTTTGGTAATTTTTTTTTCAAAAATAAAACAGATTATATGCAGAATAATAATTCATTCAAATAACATGTAACCCCATGTGACTTAAAGTTTGCCCATTAAATTTAACTAGACCAACAGGCTAAGTCTAGAATAGAAAGGAAAATATTTCAAACAAAATTTCGAGACCAATGTAATACAATGAACGCAGTAAACAAAAAGGAAGAGTTTACCTACCAATCACTACTTGGCTAGCATTGGGATTGCAGTCTGCTGTCCAAATGGTGCAACTGAAAGAAGCAACCTCATGCATACTTCGCCTCATGCTGGTAATTGAATTGAAATCAAATGCTCCCATGAGATTCAGAATGCAAACAGATCCTCCAAGGGTAGTTATACTGTTTTCTTATATTAAGGAAACATGGTCACAGAATAGATTTCATTATCCATATAAAAGAAAACCCATGGTAAGTGTGTAAGGAATTACTCCATATAGGCCCAAAATTTTCACAGAAGACACATGAATGCCCTCAAGACGGAGGAAAGGTGCTAACTATTTATCCCATTTACATTTACAGCATGGTGAACTCAGACTAGCATAAGCCACAAACAGCATCAAATGTTGATTTGTTAGAGACAAACTGATCCCTAGAAACTAGAAGTCAGAAATATGTTAAACAAGCTACAATGAATGAGCATTTAACAACAAGTTCTTACTCAAACTAAGCACGCTTGGACAAAACAGTGTAAAGTCATATAAAAACTGACACCAGGAATGGATACAGGGCTCGCTGGTTATTAAAACCACTGTCAACAGAAGGAGAGTGCCGACCGCACAACTTTATGCAAGATATGCTTGAGGGCATTTCCAGTGGAACTCCTGCAGCTCTCCAAATATGCCCTGGGGCTTTGCAACACTCGGTGTTGTCTTCTTCATTGACAGGCCATACACGATCTGGAAGGCATTTTATCCCATCATTATCAAAACGTTGTCCAACTTTCCCGACTTCAAAAAAACTGCGATAGCACCAAACTTCAAAAGGAAGAGCTGGTAATGAACTCTTGAATGAATTCATGGACTGATTTTGAAAGAACTACAAGAAGGATTATAGTTGAATAAAGGACAAGGAAAAATGTAAATTGGTAGTATGAACCATGTGCATAGCTTGATAATCTTTCACCTCCTTCGTATATAAGACGTAGCATGACCAACAACAAGGTTGATTTACTTTGGTCTCATAGACGAACAATAAGGGAAGGAAAAGAAGAAAGAAAGCATCATCTAGAAACTAAAATGCATGAAAATGGCTACCAAAGTCTAACAGATCCTGCATAGATCTGAGCTGGTGGTAGCAAAAATGAAATAGATCACAACTCAAATTATACCTCAAGTAACCATTAACACCGCCTGACACCAGAACATCCACCGCAGATTGACCCTCAAGGGTGTTTTTATCAACATGTATCAGTTCCAAAGCGCCATCGCCTATCGTTTTGGTATGTTGATACTTCCAAACCTTCCATGAATCAAATATAAGAATAATGACACAAAATAGCATAGAAAGAACGGAAAAAGTGAATTCAACAAAAAACAACGCCAAGAGTGTGGAGAAATTGTAAAAGCTCCTGAAACAAACAAAAAAAAATTGCTGACTAAAATTCAAGGAAGCATAAACAATCAGCATACCACAGGCTCAGATGCTCGTATCTTCAGGACTTCTTCCATGAAATTGCACTTTCCTTTATTGAAAGCTGTTACTTTTCCATACAACTCCCTCCCCTGGAGCAGCTTAGAAATTCTAACTCTAGTTTTCTGACTAATATCGGTTGCCTGTGATGAAAAGTAATGGCATAAGATGAATACCGAGGCAAAGCTAGAATTAAAAGCTTATATAAAGTCCAAACAGCACAACAGTTCTTATTATGAAGATTGACATAGTAACAACTCTAAAACATTGGCATTCTTTTTAGGCTAAAAAACGAAAGACTATGACCATGAAATCATCTTTATTTACACAAGAAAACCATGAATTCATGGAGACTATATTGTGCAATATAAAGATGACAAGACAAACGAAGTCAAGTGGAACGAGAATGTTTCTTACACCCATCAAATCTGTGATTTCCTAAGACAAGAATTTTACATTGCACAGGAACTAAATAAGCAAAAAAGAATCTTTCTTTTATCACTTGATAACAAGCTGAGGAATTTCTCCGAACACCTAGCATTCATATCAATGTAGCACAAAATTCACTGACCTGGGTATGCTTGAAAGATGGCTTTTGAGGATTGGAAGTTGAAGAAGCAGCTCGAGAGCGTTGACTCCCCGGAATAGGGCCCTTGAGGGGGAAATACCGGTTCTTCTCCGCATCATAATAAAACCCAGGAAGCTCTGCAACACAAATTTTACATTACAAATTTACCATCAAATCGAAAGAAGGAATGGAATAGAGCGTGAGGGAAGACAACCTTGTGGCATAATTTTTAATTTTGCAGAAAATATGTAAGAGAACGCTTATGGTGATGTTGCTTCTTCCTCGTATTAAAAGACAAGGAGGTCAAACGATGGTTTTGGTTTTGGTTTTGGTTTTGGTTTGAGGAGAGGAGAAGCGGCAGCAGCAGCGGCGGGAGAGTAGAGAGCAGTGGGTCATGTGTCTCATGTCGTGCGGTAACGGTGGCAACTGACATGTGTAACTGAGTCTTGTTGTCGGTTAACTCGTGCGTGCCTGTAGGCTGTAGTTTCCTCCTTTATTTTACAAATTAATTTCCCTGTTTTCTTTAAACACATACTATTAGAAGTTAGAACAATAATTTTTCGTTTTCCAAAAAAAAAAATGACGTTGTAAGCGGATTTTTTTCACTGTAAAAATAAATGTCATACGTAGTTCAATCGGTAAATTAAGCCCGTATTCTTTTTACAATATAAGTTGTGAATTTAATTGTTTTCGGAAAAATAGAGAAAGTTATTAATTCGATCGCGAATTATGGGATCGTTAAGAATGAAATTTTTAAACTTATCTCGAATTATGGGATCGTTAGGAATGGAATTTCTAAACAAAAAATTAAAATCTCTCTTGTAAAAACAGGAATTACTTTACTACCGGGGGATTTTAGTATCTTAGGCCTTATATTGGGCTCTTGTTTTGTTGTTTGGGCCTGTTTCTTTGTTGACTTTTGGGCTTTTTGTTGTTGTTGATAGGCTTGACTTTTGGGCTTGGGGGCTTTTTAAGCAGTCAGTCGATCAGTGCATGATCTTGTTTCCTCTGCTACTTCCCCACCTTATTTCCTTGATAGATCTTCAACTTGTAAGAATAAAAACATATTAATTTTCTTTCTACACATATTTGTAGTAAAAACCATTCTTTTTAAAATCTTTTTTTTTTTTGGAAAAGCAAACTAATAATAAAAGAAATACATTCTTATATATCATGCAAATTAAACCCTATGAACCCCATGCAAAGTTGGTCGAAGGAAAAACTAGCATGAAAATTACAACATATGCCACAAGGCATTCGAAGTATATATAGACTCCACAAAATCAAAATCAAAATCAAAGTTATTTTTAGGATGATGATTCAAACTCTGCCCACCACTAATCTTATAATCATCAAGATTATTCCTAATTTTCTCACTAATTACTTCAACTTTCTTTTCTGGCTCCATTATAATCTCTTCCAGTGTTGATGAATATTGAAGAAGCTGATCATGAGGCTCACCATAGCCACCACTACCACCCCACATGCAATCTTTCCTCTCATCATCATCATCTATCAACCCAAACTGATCAAAAGAAGATATGGCAACATGATTCCCCATTGAAGAAGCTTGCAATCTAGGGTTTATTATCTGGATCAGTTCATCACAACTACTACTTTGCATTTCATGTAATATTAATGAAGATGAAGAATTAGTGATCAGTTCTTTAGGGTTTATAATATAATTCAAGGGGTTGATCGATTTTTGTGAAGTTAAATTAGGGAAACTTGACGAATACGGTAATGGTAATTTGCATGCAATTTTATAATTATAGTGGTGATTATTATTAGTAATGTTGGGGAGGAGATTGTGAGTGTTAGGGTCAATTCCTTGTGAAAGAAGTTTCTTCTTGATGGCTGAGTTCCAGAAATTCTTAACCTCATTGTCTGTTCTTCCTGGCAAATGCTTAGCTATTTGAGCCCATCTATTGCCAACTATTCGATGAATATCAATGATGGTCCTCTCCTCTTGCGGACTAAATGAACCTCTTTTCAAATCTGGTCTCAAGTAGTTTATCCATCTCAATCTGCAACTCTTCCCACATCTTTCCAATCCTAAACATACACAAAACAAAGCATATCGAATAGATTAATTCGACTTATTAATGAGTTAATAGCTCAATAGTACATGATATTTGTTGGATGATATGGTTAGAGCGTAATGTCGTGTTCTTTAAGCAGAGTCAGTTCCATGTCAATCGTGTAATTCATGGAGTTTTTGGTTGTCCATCTGATTGGTTCAAAAGTCGGGACTCCTCTTTCCCTTTTTGGTGCCTCAAATCTATAAATACGAAAATTAATGCAGAATTGTATTCGAGGTTGGACTATAATTAGTATAAGGATTTGGTGTTTGTGTTTTGGGTCATCGCTGCAATGACTTTCTGTGCACTATTATTTACTACCTATTAATTAATACATCAACCTTTTTCAACAAAAAAAATCTCGATTTCCAATCTTAATTATGTAAAAAAAAAAAAAATACTAGGCATGTGGACTACTACAACAAAACAACTACTAGTTTCAGTTGAGAAACACCATGAAAGAAATAAACTAACTAAAAGTCAATAAATAATTAATTTTTCTTTTCATAACGGGAAATTTAGAAATTAGAACTCAAAACTTTCCAGTAAATATTACTGAATTACAAGCTCATTTGCTGACCGACAAATTACTCGAAATAAAAATTGATTGAATACCTGCTAGCTTTGGGACAGAGCTCCAAGAACCATTGCCATGGACGGCTATATATTTCATAAGCTTCTCATCTTCTTCAGGTGACCATAACCCTCTCTTCACTTTCTGTTTGGTGCAACAATGGTGGCTCATCTTTCTTTGGTTAATTACCCAATTCTCTCTCAACATATCACTAGCTAGCATGACCACCATTTAAATGCAGGAGGGAGCTTAGCTTCCCCTCACAGTCACACACATGTTCAATTGATGCAACAAATTAAATTAAAGTGAGAAATTAACTTTAGGTGTAGTTCATGATGAGAGGGCCACAGGTCTAATTGAGTGTCTTGGAAACTTCAAACCTTTGCTTAATTTCAACCATTGCTCTCAACTCAATTAGTACTATACTTTAATTTTCCTTTAGGTTAATTATTATTTAATTTTTTTAGTTTATTAAATTATTATATGATTGTATAATTAATGAGTTGATGGCTTGGTCGGAACAATCCCAATTTGGTACAACTAGTTGCACAAAACATGATAGCAACATGTGCCAAAAGTTGTGCAATTTGAGAAAGAATAAGGAGTATATTGCGGGTTAAATTTGATTGAATTTTTTTTACAAATATGAAAATTAAATTAATCATTTAAAGGTTTAATTGAAAATCTTTTTCTAATATAAAAACTAAATTAATCATGTGAGGAGTTTGATTGGAAATCTTTACGAACACGGGACTACAATATTAAATATTGAGCTAAGTTTGATTGGAATTTTTTTACGAACACAAAAATTAAATTAATCATTTAGAAGTTCAATTGGAAATAGAATGGATTAATAAATACATATATATTCTTGGAACAATTGGAGTAAGAAGTCTCCTAGTGCCAAAGTTTGGGAAAACGAGTTTTTTTTTAAAACTAATAATACTCGATTAGTTTTTTATTTAGAATTAAAAATCAAAGAAAAAAAAGTTTTTTTTAATGATTTATGTAGTGACGTATGTATAAGTGACTTAATCTTCTTATTTTGCAAACAAGTCCCGTAGCTGATTACGTCATATATAGTGTAATTAAGTTGGTTTGATTCCTCGTCCGGCCATCTAGGTTTTTGCGACCACATGTATAGCAAACGAAATGCTATTTGCAGTTAAATAATATATATTGAACAGTGACAAAATAAAGTTAGGAGGATTCCTAATGATTATATGGTCATTTTTGGGGGGAGATCTACAGTGATTAAAAGATAACCCACATCATTTCTTGTATTCAAAATTCAACATGGAAAAAGCACACCCACCAACAATTGTTGTCTCTATTTTTCCATAATTATATCAAACAAATATTGTAAATTCATATTATATTAAATAACCGGTTTGTGTGAAGGATTCGATACTCTCGTCTTTTAATTATATAAGAAGTCACTAATTTGACGCTTGTGTAATGAGAAATTACTCAACTATTGTGAATATTTTACTCTATGATAAATCAATTTAGTTTGAACAAAAACGTTAATTAATTAGGCAAATGGTTAAATATATCCACGCCCAACACATCTCTTTGAGACCCGATAATATTTAAACAAAATATCATACCTTTCGAAATAGTAATTTATATCAAGAAAAAACACTTTAATTGGATTTTCACGTATTCTGAATTTTTAAAATTGGCAAAAAAAAAAAGGAATTGAAGCTTGTTTAATTGGTATATGTATAGCTACCCATTGGAATAATTAATGGAATGAAAAATGTAGAAACCATCATCAAAGAAGAAATCATTATGATTGGATTTGTCTGCTTTCTCGATTTCATTTCTGTGGTTTGATTTTCTTTTAACCTGCACCAGGAATGTTCTTTGGGAGGAAATCACGTGATAAAGGGAAAACAGCCACGGATTTAATTTCCGATACTGTTTGAACGAGATTAATTTACTGTTAAAATGCTGACGAAAAAGTCTACTGAAATGAAAATGAAATGAAACTTTTTGCCTAAGGTTCCTCTATTGAAATTGTGAATTGTTTTACAGTTCTATACTCATCATTTTTTTGTTGTTGACATTGATAAAATATAAATAAGAAGATTTAAACTTAAAATTTTATTTTTTCATATTTTATAGAAAGTACTATCGAGTTACAAGTTAATTCTTTTTTTACCAATTCCTTAATTCAATTTAGAAACTTGTGCGTTTAAATTAAACATTCCACAACTTAATTCCCAAACATTTTCCCACTAATTAATTAAAATAAATGACAATTAATTATTAATTATTCGCTCACATAATTTAAAGGTGGAAAAGGAAAACACTAACGTTCATGACTTTTTGTCTCTCAAGAAAATGTCAATTTGGTTTCCATCACAAATCATTGCACTCCCAAAGGTAAAACCTTTCCCTAAATGTCCCATCAAATTATACAATGTCTTTCTTTTCTTCCTCCTTTAAGCAGGAGAAACCGAAAAGAAGAAAAATGTTTTTGTACTTTCTCTCGGTCAAAGTTCAAAGTCTTGTTTAATTAAGTAGATATCATTTCGAAATTAATTTTATTCGTATTAAATCCTAACTTTGTTGAATATTAAGAGTTGAAATCAATTCTGATCGTACTAATCTCCTAGTACATATATTAATATTCGTTAAGTAATGAAAAAGTCCAACACACTATTATAAAGTTGCTAATTTCTTTCAAATTTAAAAGTAATAAAGGTTTTTATTTTACTTTTTTTTTGCTTTTTAATCAAGGTATGCCTGCCTTGGTTTTGAGGCAGTCAATTTAGCTTTTTACCTAATGTCGTGGGAGTGGGCCTTGCAAAAATACTCTTCCTCCTTCTATAATTTTACTCCTTCGGTTCAGTTATATTTATCGTAAAAATATAATTAAACAAGAACTAATATAATGATTAATAATACAATTAATTTAATTTTTTTATCAATTGTGGAGTATATTTTACATTGAAAACTGAAAAAAATGAATGATTTTTACATTATTAGAAGTTGTAATTTGACAACTAAAAAAAAAAATTATAACAATTATATCCGAATGAGATACGGTACCGTTCCAAAAAAAAAATCAAACAAAAAAAATGATCAAGATGGTTTAGTAATTAGAAACCTTCTAGATACAATTAAGGATGATGGATCACCTTTCCATTAAATGTATTTTTAACAACAAAACAGTGTTTACCGACAAATCCATGATTATCTCTTTTTCAGATTTTATAATCAAAAGCCAAACAAACTTGATTATCCCCACTCTCAAAGCTATGATCAATGTCCGATCGATAAATCGTCCGTCTGCCTATGTAGTAGATTCCCCTTCTCTCCCTCATATTGCTTCTTTTGGTAAACTTACACCTTCCTTCTTTTGTACAACATCCATTGGTTTGTTAAAGGTTTGGGTTTGACTATTAAATGAAATTCCATATATAAATAAAAAAAATATTTTAACCGTCTGATAAAGTTTTAATTAAGAGTTGTATCTTAGCAAATATTCTATTTTTTTTTGTGTCTTTTTTATTATATCGATTAAAAAAATTAATCTCGTTCGAGTATTATTAGATTTTGAAAGGTTATTATTTTTTATCAAGAGAAGTAACATAATTAACATGGATCCAAATAGGAGGGTGAGGGGGAGGGCGGGCTGAAATCAAAGGGGGAAACTTAACTAATTTCTTTTGGAGTCACATGATGCTATATAGAAAAATTGAATTATATTTTTCTTTACTTTTTTATTCTCTAATATAAATACAAATTGACAATATATAGAATATTTAGGAACTACTGCTAGAAAATTATAAAAATTAATAAAAATGTTTAGGAAATTTTTACTTATTTTTTGTTAGTATTAGAAAGTTAACTTCAATTTTAAATCATTACTAAAATTTAACTAGATTTTGGGAGATAAATATAGAAATTTTGCTTAAATAAGCGTATGATTAATTATAAAATCTAAAAATGTAAGGACAATATTAGAAACTCTTAAACAATTAGAGAACAAAATTTAATTTATTTGGTAAATAAAATAAAATTACTTACATTTTTTGAACCCCTGGAATCCAAACCACCCTCGTCTTAGACATCAGCAAGCACTGAAGGTCTAAAATCTACATGTGATTAATTGCTTGAATTTTCTAAAGACCATACTATCTATTCTTGTCGTACAAATCAACGAGAATTTTACGATCATTTTCTCATTTTAGAAAGTAATGACTCTTTCAACATTTTACTTGTATACTCGTACTTTTATACATTAAACTCATGCCGCATTCCATCTGTAGCGTCATGTATCATTGCAATGGTACGGATCAAGTTGTGATTAATTACCCAAATCAAATCAAATGTGGTTGTTGCCTGTGTAAAGTGTAAACCCACAAAACAAAGTTGTTGTTGCCTTTACGTTTTGGCTTTGAACAACATATTTTCTTTTGGAGTAAACTACCTTTTTGCTTAGTACTATGAAATAATTTGTTTGCATAAAAAATAAAAAATAAAAAATAAAAATTGTGACTAAAATACGGGGATTATAAATTATTTATTTATCTCTGCACAAACTGGCCCCACCCCAAGAGGTCAAGCCCAGCCCAGTAGCTTGTGCTGCATTTATTACAAGACTGCCCCTGACACTGTTTTCATCCTTCCAATCGCATCCACGTTTGGCGCATAATTGCAAGTCTGCCATTTTATTCACTTCCCCACCCCCTCCTTCTCCTTCCATTCCACCACCAACAACCGTCGCGGTCACCGTCTGTTCCTCCTCTAAACGCTCACTAGCGCCTCGCCGCCGCCACCAAAACACGGGGATAGAAAAACTGTTTGGGAGCGGGAATATTGAGGGGTTACTGTTGTAAAATTGGTGTGAAATTAAAGAAAGGAAAACATGAGCTATTTAGTTGTAGGCCGGCACCGTAATTTCTACAAGAAATGTAGAAATTACCACCATCTAAGCCACAATCGGTGACTTGGAATTACTGCACTGCCACAAATTTGTTGACTTCTTTGTATGGTAATTAATAGGCAACCATGTTTGACTTGTAGAAGGACAATTGCAACCGGCAACGTCCCTGTATATATGCATGGGATGATGAATGAAAATAAAAAGGTGAGTTGTATGAGTATTAGCTCAATACAAAAGAGCTAGTGCAGTGTGTGCAAAAAGTGAGAGGGTGTGAGTAGAGAGGTGTAAGATTATGAGTGTAAAATCCTAGTGAGTGCAAAAGAGAGTGTGTGTATAATTCTCGGGGTGTACTTGGGTTCGGGTTTTGGGTTTGAGAGTTTATCTTTTGTATTTTGTAATCTTTTTCTCCATTAGTAAAATCCCCAGTCGGTCTCTGCACATGGAGTAGGCACATTGCCAAACCACGTAAGCACTCGTGTCCTTTTATTCTTTCCTTTTCTCTTTACTTTTATTTTGTGAGCTTAATATTGTGTGGGTTGGTTCAAGGTGAATTAAATTTTAGAATAATTGGTAGCGGAGCTCTAGTTCTAGAGTATAGATTCATTTTTGTGGTTGAATCGACAATTGCAATAAGATGAGCGAGTCGCATATAACAGTGGCTTTTGAGAATTTCAACGAGAAGAATAACTTCACCATATGGCAAGTTAGAGTCACAGATCTCCTTGTGAAACAAAAGTATCACCAAGCTTTGTTGGAGGCAAAGCCAGAAAAGATGAGCGTCGACGATTGGGAGGAGATCCAAAAATAAGCGTTTAACACAATAAGCTCTTGTCTTACTGATACGATAGTCTATAATTGATGCGGCCTCGAAGTGTCGTTAGATTCCTCGGCTATCAAATATAAATTTATTACAATTTACTACTAAAAATAAATGAATGTAGCTAGTTGATAAGATCTTTGGCTTCAGGAGATCAGGGGTGTCAGCTTGTCCCTCTTGGTGTTCCCTGGGACAGCCGAGATTGCTGTGAGTGTTACCTGCAAAGCGCCGGAGGGGGTCTCCGGCGTAGATTCTCCGATGCTAAAGTTAGTGAACAGTGTAAGAAAGTAATGTAGCAGAGGTTTGGCAAGCTAGCTTCGGCCTTACCTTTAAGTCTTGTCTCACGGGGTATATATAGAGGAGGGAGGA